>QLSR01000320.1:1140937-1177427 GCA_031780015.1 Citrullus colocynthis
AAAAAAAAAAAAAAAAAAAAAAAACATGCATTACCTTTTTATGAACGAAATATAAATTCTACTTAGCCAAGTTCACTTTGACAACTAAATTGTTATTACATAAAATATATTATATTTAACTCCCTAACTAATTTTTATATTAAATTTAAATTTAAGAATAAACAAAGCTTGTGAAAGTTTCAATGAATTAAACTAAAATAAAAATTTAAGAATAAATTAAGAAATGAACCAAATTTATTTTTGAAACATGCTATATTTACTAGGGAGTTACAAATATAACAATCGAACCCAAAAAATCTATATTAGCAAATGTAGCACAGCGTAAATTTTTTTTAGATATAATAGAAGTTAAATCTAACTCTTATATTGCTAATAACAATCTATCTATTTATTACAAATAAATTTTGCTATATTTGCAATTGTTTAAAAATGTTACCATATACTTAATTTTTAGCACTAAAAGTACTACCAATTGCAATTACTCCATTTATATACTATTAGGTTTATTCCCACACATTTACAAAGAATTTAAAATGGGAAATCACTCCACAAAAGTAACTTACAAAGTGACAAAACAAACCTGAAAACTATGCAACAAATAAGAAAGAGAGGTGAGACCTTATTGCTGTTTGTAAACAGATCATTTGCAAGTTGGAGCTTCAAAATTTGGGAACACTATGAAAGCAATGGACAATGGAGCTATAAATATTGGAGAATTGACATCATTAAGAACAGGGTTTAGTTGTGGAATGTTTCCATCTTCAGTCAGCTCCAATGGGACATCATTTAGAACCATGGTTTGGCTTTGAAGGTAACCATCTTTTGGAGTCAAGTGGTATTCTTCTCTTGATATGGACAAATCTGATGCCTTGTTTCCAACCCAACTTACTGTTTTCTTAATACCTTGCATGAAAGAGCTCCCTTTGTGAATCCCCCTCAGCTTTATAGTTAAGCTGTTCCGAACACTTACTACGAAACGTGTCTGATTGCTTAAATTAATAAACAGTGCAGTCACACCAACCTGCAACAAGTTGACTTCAACTGTAACAAATTGTATAGAAATTTTATCCGTAATTCAGAGGGATACTAAACAGAAAACAAGAAGGCATCTTAATCGTCGAGATAGAACAGGACGAGGAAAACAACAATGATTCAATTGCATCCATCCTATATCTCATGTCTTTTGCGAAATAATGTAGACACAATGATGATCATTGGGATAGGTGTATAGTTGCTAAAAGCATGGTATATATACAATGGTTTTGTACATGATTGGGCACCAAGAGGAGAATAAGTATCTGAACCATGTTTTATAAGGGTTATTGAAATTCGAGATCCGTTAAGGATATTTGGGGTGGAGGAACAAGGAATGCTATAGGGAGGATTAGGAAAATTACCCCTTTGACAACTTAGGCATGTGTTTACATATACGAGCTCACAAGATAAACCAGTGGCAAATCTCAAAAATAAGATAAGCAGCATATATCATACATTGCAAAAATTTCCATAGTTCGTCTCTAGTTATGATTTATAATAACATGGTAGATAGAAAAAGTAGTGAAGTCTTACCCTTTCTTTTGAGCAATGAGCATAAGAGCGTAAAAAGGGAGATGCATCGCTATTGACAGCAAGAACACCCGTTCCCATAAGCCGATGCCAAAGAAGTGCACTATTTGTAAAAGAAAAACATTTCAGGATCTGATGGGGTTGAAAATGAAAAGAAAATGTGCCTGTGTTCTTGTCTGTAAAAAAGAATTTCTATTTCTATATTCTTGCCTGTAAAAATCTGGATTTGGCACAAATGTGCCTGTGTTTAGAAGACCATAGTTTCCACCAATTAGTGTTTGTCTGCAGTAGACCTTCGTTCTGTACTTGGCTGCCATACCCAGCTGATCTAGGTACCTAAGTGATGCATCAAACACAAGAAACAAACATACCTTTGAGACACTTCATTTTCCAGGAAAACGAAACCACGAGTAGGAAAAACTAGTTATACCAAAAATTACCAAAAACTGTTGACAAATGTGTTAGATACACTACGGCCACCACTGTTGTATGCTCCACCAGATTCCCCAACCCATGCAGAAGCCCATGGACCACATGTTTGGATGGTTTGATCAAGTTTGCTGAATGTTTCTGATACTCTGCTAAGGTATTGGGGATCAAGTATCTTGTTCACTAGATTGGGGTCAACACCTAGATTCCAGAGAATAAGATATAAAAGGAAGAAATTTAGAAGACAACAAAAGTGGCAGTGGCAAGTGCTTATGATCCCTTGTGAAAAGGTCGAAGGATTACTTAAAAATGAAGCCTACATATACTTATCAAGAATGTTCATATGTTGTTCAATAAGTTTCACGAGTTCAGAAGGCATGTCGTAAACAGGTTTCAGGTTTTAAAAAAGCTTTTGCAAAGCTCAGTAACTTTCCAACTGATAACACGAAGATCGGTATTATATAATTTTATCACTTATCATCCTTTCAAATTCTTTTTCAAAGAAGCTGGTCCTTTACCATAAGATGTATTAAAAAAGATGAAAAGAAAGGGAAAAAAAAAAGGAAGTAAAACCAGAAGTCGGTTCCATATTAGCACACCTGGACCCAAGTTATATATATGATGGGTGACGACATTGACTACATTTGATCCTGAAACCTGGAGAAGTTTTGCATACCAATGCTGCTCATAAAATCCTCCAGGTGCTATAAGTGACGGTTTTGAGTTGGAATCTTGGTACAGCTCGTTGATGATACTCTTGAGTTGGATAAGGTCTTTTCCATACTGTACAGCAGCAACACTAGCACCAACGCCACTTCCACTCAATTCATTACCTGCAATGGCAAGAAGTCATTAACTTAGTTTCGTGTAACAAACTTGATTAAAACAGTGCAGACAGTTTACGGTATATACCAAATTCCCACGACTCTATCACATATCCCTTGGAAATGGTGTACTTCATAAAATCACGAGCATTACTAGAGTCCCAATTACCTCCCCACTGAATTCTACCAATCTTGTGCCTCCCACAAAGGGCATTCAAGCCAAATGTCACAATGGCTCTGAAATCATAAGATATTAGAGAAAAACAAGATGCAAAAGCACATAATCAAACGTTCAACCGCTTACTGAAAATAAGAAGGTTATTCTACTTTCTTGTCTATAGAAAGTTCTATGAAGTCTGAATCAGACTGTAAGAATACAATGCTTGCGGGATGTGCCATGTTAGCGTATTAGTTGAAGAGAGAAAACAGCAACACCAAGTCATCCACAACCAGCATGCTCATGACAGGAAAAAATTGAGAATTTTGAATGAAATGTTAAGAAAACTGAATCAATTAAAATTACCCTACTATGTAATTCTAGAAAAGCATCAATTGTTTTAATAAGAATACCAATTTAACATATTGAATGCCAATTTACCTATAAGCCTTAAAAAAAAGGTTCTTCATACATAAGAGCGCTCATTTCCTTGTAAGTAATTCCAACTGAATCAGCAAAAAATACTATATATATTCTTTAAACAATCGTATGATATCATTCATCTAGAAGCATTAAGAAAGTAACTCCCGTATGTGTAAGTTTCCCTTAAGTAGTTACTCATTCTGAAGGACATTAAACTTTTAATCCAATCAAGGACAAGGATTCAGGGGCAAAGTTGGTCAAGTCATGAGAGGAAACAGTTTAAGAGAGCTAGCAAAGATCATAGGCATACAAAATAACAAACCTTACCCTGTCCTGCTGAATAAATGGTTTAGCTCATCCCACCGATTCATGTGTAAACATCCCTTTGAGAAACCAAATAACCCTGAGCTTATCTTTTGAAATGGACGGCAAGGGGCTTTCAAGCTTTCGACATCATACAATACTTGGTCTTGCAAAGAGCCACCAATTCTTATCCTTAAATTATCAAAAGCTATTTCCAAAAGAATGAGAACATCAATATTATTTGGAGCAAGAAATAATCAATAGCGTCCATCCACTTGAAAAGTTCAGAAACAAACCTTGAATTGCCTTGGAAAGAAGAGGATGAGATAGGTTCTGCATAAGAAGATTGACATGTCATTTACAGAAAATTGAGATCTAACAAATAAACTAATTAAACTCTAGGGCAATTCACATTGACAATCATTACCAAATTAATGACGGATGAGTACCCCCATGGACATTGGTTGTAATCGCACTTATCATGAGGCCACCAATCCAAGGTAGCACAGATGAAATTATAGTCGGTTTCAGCAACTTTCTCATTAGCATTGATTATAATTCTGGCATGTTCTATGTCTTGAGCCCAGAGAGCAGGTAGAGAAACTACAAAGAGAAGCAAGGAGAGTCTGACATCCATTGCTCGGGCAATCGATACTGTCTCTCACTAGCTCAACAAAACATACCGACTGACAAGAATCAAGAACAGATATAATCATTTAAACTTCGAAAGATTAGCACAACAAAAGGACTTAAACTACAGAACACTCCTGAGGTGATGCAGATCTGAAAAGGAGTAAAAACTTTGGACTACATTTGAAAAGGAGACACAGTAATTTCAAATGTTTAACTTTGAGGAAAAAGAAACTGAGTGGGATATGATTTCATCATTCACGCTATCAAGAAATCGAGAGAGCCATTTTAACAAAACAGGAGCACTGATTAACGATCAGTTTTAGCTTAGATATAACGAGGATTAACAAAACAATTACTGAAAAGCATGGCTTGATCCGAGTACAAATTGAAACTCAAGAAATTATATGTTTATCCAGAATGTTGATGCTTTTAACAATACAGTATTCGAATAACCTTGCCCTTTTCCACAACACCAGAATTTTCCAAACAATATCAGGAAAAGTAAACCAGCAATGCTTTCGTATTTGCTACAGTATACATACAAGAATTTAAAGTGATCTTCATGCTCACATTTTCAGATCCCTTTTAATAAAAACCACTAGAGAGAAGAAGAAAAAAAAAAAAAAAAAACCTGACAGAAACCCACCTCAAATTCGAGACATTTCGTCGATAATACAAGGAAATGAAGTGCAGGATGGCCTCTGAAGAAATTTCCACAGCCTGAAGTCAAGAATTTTTAGCTAAACCACCAGACTATCCTATTCTTATCTTGGACTTTAGGCCACTCCAACAACTAGGAAAACCAAATTGCACGTCATGGTTAGCCTTTGGTACACCCAGCCAGGTTAATATTTCAACATAAATAGGCAGAAGCATCAAACTGAGCATGAATTCTGAAGGGTATGTGTGCTAAACGCCAAAAACTAAAAAGATAGGCATCTTTTTAGTCAAAAACCAGTCACAGTTTCAGAAGTAATGATAAAATAAAAAGAAATATAACATCAGGGTTGTTGAAATTTCAGAATGTTTGATGAAATGGGTTAGATTAAAAGTTTGCATTGAAAAAGTAAAAGTAAAGGGAAAAGCCTTCACCAAATCCTTGTGTCCTGAGAAGAATAGTTTCTGGTTCTCAAGGGAAAATGCCCATTTGGGCTTTTCTTCACATGATCTTCGAAAGTGTTGACGATGGTTTTTCACTTTAGTTTTAGCAACGAAGAAGCTTCATAGCCTACAGAGATGGATAAAATGAAGATTTGGTGAGAGATTACAATCGGTGGGTGATGGGTCTTTTGCCATTTCATCGCAATCCAAAGTAAAGTAAAACCCACCGAAAGAAAGAAAATAAGTTTCATCACTCAATCTCCAATTCCCTGCCATCATAATTCATAACTACAAATAAAACAAGAGATTCCCATTATCCCACCATACTTTCTTCTACTTTCCATTGCTCCATAACTGAATCTCAAGATAACATATGGTTAAAGGAATATGATTATTATCCCTATTTTTTGTAAACCGAAAGGTCTGTGTCTTGAATTCTCATCAATATCCGCGGACTTGTTCTTTAATTTTCTATTTCTTTTTAACCTATGTAGTTATATCAAGAGGCTCAAAATATTTGCAGATATAGTACAATACAAAAAAAAATTTATCAATTTAAAAAAATTTAGATCAAATTTTTCGAGTCTATCCAATATAAATTTTGCTATATTTATAATTTTTTAAAAATATTGCTATGCACTTCATTATTAACCATAAAAGTACTACCATTGCAATTATCTTAAAATTTATGCCTTTTGTAGATTTCATATTTTAGTACAGCAATTTTACAAGTGGAAAGATGAAAGATTCAAACTTCTAACTTTGCAATTAGGTATAGTTATTATTTATTATTATTATTATTATTATTATTATTATTTTAATAAGAATGATTCATTAAAAATAAGGAATGCAATTATTCTCACATGAAAACTATGAGAGAGAATTATTAAAAGGCATTGTCTCTAAAAGAAAACAATTTTCTTTTATTGATGAGTTGTAATTGTAAAAGAGGGTAGAGACAAGGAAAGCAGGTTTCTCCATTTTTCAAGAAATGGGAAGTGGGTCAAGTAGTAATAAGCTTATAAAGTTGAGTATAGATTTATCCCAAAAAAAAAAAGTTGAGTGTAGATAGAAATAGGATATTACTTTTATTTCTATTTCCCCCTTTGTAGTGTCAAATGGAGTTAAAAAGCTTACTTAAAGGTCAACCTTTATTATGTATTCATAAGTATATATCAAACATAAGTTTTGAATTATTTAAATATGAAAAATGGTAATGATGGTCCAATTCCTATCTTATCACAATCTATGTAAAATGATTCCACATAAATTGCACTCATTTTTAATAAAGAAAATTTCCTATTCTAAAGTAATATGAAAAATCTTTGTACTATCTTTATTTATTGAGTATCACGTCAATGCACTTTTATAAATATGATAGGACTGACTGACATCATTATGGAGTTCATAAATATTTTTTTAGTGCAAATGCAAGGAGTATAGTATTAGGAGAATACTAGAAAACTTTTCCTCTTAATCGAAGGGGATGGTGGCGTTTTGAAAATTGTGTAAGATTAGATAATAAAAGTAATAAAGATCTTTGCCACATATGATTTTTTTTTTTTTTTTTTTTTTTAAGGATGATTTTGATCATGCAAATTAAACTAATACTAAACAAGTGTTGTATATTTATACGACACTCTTAAAATTGCTTTGGTTTTGACACGTTTCATGTAATCAAATTGTATGGTTTACAAATATGAATACCTAGTCCTTATGAATTAATCAAACAGATGCAAGCGGTGAACTCTACGTGGGTGTTAAAGGGTTTGATCTCTTTATTCCCAATTGAATAGCCTTTCATCTTAATGTTACAACAGGTACATTGGTATATTAGCAAGTTTATTTCATCTTAGTGTTCGTCCGTCCCAACATCATACTTATCCAAACTAGTCTTAGGGCAAGTTTGAAATAATTTTCTCCTTTCAAAATTAAAACATTATTTTATCATTTAAAACAAACTTTCCAAATATAACCCTTAACTCTTTAAGGGATTGTATGATATTCATTATTGTTGTTCTTTTGAGGAAGATTGTTTGATATTTTATTTTTCATGCAATAAACAATTATGGAAACCTTACACATCATATAATCTTAAAAGTGTAATGTGTCACATCCTGTATTAAATATATATCCTCGAAATAATACCATAGACAAACAATTCCACGGACAGGCTTATTGTCTCATGGTCTTCCAACTGAAATTTTATTCTTGGAAGTTCTAATGGGATTTGACTAGACTTTTATAATTAGGATTTTAAGTAAGTTGTTTTAAATTTAATATGAATTATTTGACAACTATTTGGTTTTTTAAAATTGTACTAATTTTCTCGTTATTTGTTCCCTCAATGATTTTCATCTTTTCTATGAAAAAAATTGAATTCATATTCAATTCTAAAATAATAAATCAGAATTAGAATTATAAAACATTAGAGACTACAACTATGAAATGAAGACATTAGACACCAAAGTTTAAAACCACTCAAGAGAGAAGACCGGACTAATTTTCCTCCATAGCTATATGAACCAAAGAATGAGCCAAGACATTTTGGCTTCAATGAGAGTGAATGTTGAAGACATCACTAAACATTAGGTAATGAAACAAAGAAATGGATAAGTTGGAGTAATGTTTATAATCTAATTTAAAAAATGAAATAGCTATCAAGACCTTCATCATTTCATCTTACTATATCTCCATTTCCTTGCTTGAATGGGACAAAATAGAATCCAAGTCTTTATAAGGCTGCCCTGTGATTAAGGACTTTTATATATATATTAGAAATTATTTTAAATGAAAAAACTACTGAAAATATCTACAACTAATAGCAACATACACCGTTTATTTACGATAAACTATAATAGATCGCGATAGACAGCGAAATGTTGCTATATTTGTAAATATTTTGGATATAAATATACATGTGGGTAAAGAAATGGAACATATAAAAATAAACATATGCTAAATAATAATAATAATAATAATAATAAATAAATAAATAAATAAATAATTAATTAATTAAAAAAACAAAAAGAAAAGGAGGAGGAGACCTCAAATATCAGGAAAAGTCTCCAATCCAAAAGAATGAAAGTAACTTTTCTTGAATATCCTTGACACAATTCCCTCTAGGAGGAACAAGGAATAACTGCAAGTGTGGCTTTAGAAAGAGGAGATTCTTGTAATCTGCAATGTCTTCTTCCCAAAACTTGGCTGACTGCTTTTGAGATTATGAAACAAAGAACTTCAAAAGGATGGCTTTTTTTAGCCCAGATCTGTTTTCAAGGGAAAATGATGAGCATGTTCAAAAAAAAAATAGCCACTTACTTCTCAATTAAGCCTCATTAATCAAATTACTAATTGTGCTTATATGTGGGGAAGATGAAGAAGAAGAAAATGCCTTGCTTCTTAATGGAGTTGTGTGCAAAGAAGGCATTTCCTTTGCTTCACAACTTCCTTGTGTAAAGATAGAGATACATATAAACTTCAGAAACAGTTTCAGAAATTTGAAAGGTCTCAAAATCGAACACTGTTCATTGTGAAACTCTGTTCAGAAAATTATAAGTGTAGAGATTTCAGCACATGGAAGCTTTGATTAGTCAAAAAAGGTATAATTTTTCGCTTTATCCCTACAGCCCACTTTGAATATTTGATGTATCTTCATCAGTCTTTCAACTGGTTCATCATTTACAACCCAAAAAGTTTTAAAAAGGGAAAAGAAAAAAAAGATTAAAATGACAACTATCATTAAAACAGAAAAGTAATCAAATCAGATGAAGAGCCATGAAGCTTAGGTTCTACAAGACCAAAGCTTTTCTTCTTCTTTCCATCTTTTATTTGAATACTGAAAATAATATGACTATTGGCTGCTTTGTAGAGTGAGTTTTTCGGATTCAGGACAATATAAAAAGGATGCTTCCATCAAACCTAGAGATGGAATTCCACAGAAAAAAACAAGATCCTTCAAAGAGGGTACTGATCATTTGACAGAAACATAATGCAAAGCTTCCTTAAAAAACTGCTGCTATATCTTCCAAGCCCTTTTCAGTTTTCATCCATGTGGTTGTAGTGCAAAAAACTTGATACTTTTTTCCTCAATTTTCCAGATAAAAAGGAGTCCAAGATGTTACAATGGCATTTTTCAAACCAAATGAATGAGGATTATGATTCAAGGGATATAGAGTTTGCCACCGCAGTAGCATCAGTTGCATTTGCAATTCGCTCCCAAGAAGAAACAGATTTACAATATCAGAAAAAGAAGAGAGAAAACCTGGAAGCCTCAATAACAAAGGTTAAAAGCAGAAAAGATGATACAGCTGCGCTCGCTCACAGCATAACAAGACGATTGTCTAACAAGGAAACCACCAATCCTGGTAAATTTAAATATTGTGATTAGAAATTTCTTATAATTTATTGTCACAAAAAAATATCATGTTCATGTTCATTACACTAGGTCAATCTTCAATAAAGAAGCCAATGGGACAGGAAAAGATCAAGGAATCAGTGACTGGAATTCCCATACCGCCGCCGAGACGGAGCCTTGTACCAACTAAAGCAGATGTGTGGGAGAGAAATAAGATGGAGAAGATTAGTAAAAGGTACATACTAAGTGCTTTATCAGTTAAATATTCTATTACCTGCTGCATCCATCATTCTTCAGGAGCTGAACTTAGTTGCAAGTCCTTAAGTTCATGACACTCTTGCACTAAAAGATTTCTCACCTAAATCTTGCTTATAGAGTTCTTTTCTATGAGAATCTCATATTTCAGGTATCAGAAGATAAAAGCTTCAATTCTTGCTTGGGAGAATGAGAAAAAAATGCATGCGAAACTTCATATGGAAAAGAAAAAGGTCTTGTCTCGCCTTTTGAATGTTTCCTTTATTATAAACATTTGAAGGCCTATTGAAAAAAATTATGTTAATGAAGGTTGAATTGGAGCGCCAAAAGGCACTGTTTCTGCAATATTACCAGGAGAACATAGCACGTATCGACCAGATCGCAGGGGGAGCAATGGCACAGCTAGAAGAGAAGAGAAAAAAGGAAGAGAATAAAGCAAGAAAAACAGCAAACAGAATCAGATCAACTGGAAGACTTCCTGTGACTTGTTTCTGCTTCCAGTATCACTAAGAATGAGATTTGACCTTGTGAACACAGAAACATAAAATCATGCAACACCTATTTACTTACATTTCACCTAACTAGTTCTAATCCAAAATCAATATCAAGTCATTGTGCTGTGGTGTAAACGGTATCATATGTTTCTTTCTTTGAGGTCACAAACACTCAAAGAATGATATTTGAATGCATGTACAGAGATAAGCACAGCTTTAATCTTCTAGAAATTTTACATGGAACAAATTAACCAAACACTTTATATTTTAAAAAGCAATCATGCAAAAGATGATTGAAGAAAAAATATGCAAGTACAAAGTTTCCTACATGCTCATTATTCCTGCCTTTCTTCATTTATACCCTCTCTGGGTTACAGGTCCTGGCACAATTCACCCTTTCTGAGATAGGTCTAGTTTCATCAGTGCTAGATGAAAATCTATTCTCATTTTGATAACAACTTCCACTTTGTCCTTCATTTGAACTATTATCTTGAAACTTGGGCAGTCCCATTTTATTTAATTTGCTTCTCCATGCTTCCAGATGTTCAGACTTCACTCAAGTTTACAAAAATTTTAATGGCCTTTTCTCTAAACAAAGTTTATTGACATTGATAAATTTTAATTTGAGCCAAAGGAAAGATGCATGAATCATGATACGAAATCTGGTTGGAATTTTTTTACCAGTGATGCATAAGTCTATATTCTACTCATTTGCAAGTGCAAACAATTATGCTTTAGGATTTGTAATGCATCTAACTGTTGATCCAATAGTACTAAACAAGTTGAATATGCGAAATCCTACAACAAGGGAAATGAATATGTGAATTTTCAGACTTCATTTATTTATTTTTAAAAGTTACAGCCAGTATTGGGGTTATTTTCAAGAATAATGCATTTTTCGAAAATAATGACAAAAATAGAGTGGTTTAGAAACAAATGTAAAAATTAGGGTGGTTTAGAAACAAATCTCAAAAATAGGGTAGAGAAATCATGTACTAGGTACTCGATTTCCCTTAGGACTCATCAACAGGTACCAGGTACACGGTCAGCTACTGACGGGGAGCTAAGTTGTAACTAACTCGTGGACCGAGTCCACGATTTCCCTGCTACAAGCATGCTGACGACTGCCACCTCTACTTGCTAATTGAACTTGCATTGCTAAGTTCAAACTCATCAAGAAGGAGTTGAGTCCTTTGTGACTTTTTCCATAAAGTTCTGATCAGAAATTTACAAGAAAAGTCATAGAGAATTAACTACTTCCCGATAATTTGAATTTACCAGGAAGGAATTAGCTCCTGTCACTTTTCCCATAAAGTTCTGATCAAAACTTTACGGGAAAAGTCATAGGGAGCTCAATTCATGATAAGTTCAAACTTATTAGGAATGAGTTGAGCCCTCTGTGACTTTTCTAGTAAAGTTCTGATCAGAACTTTATGGAAAAAGTCACGAAAGCTAATTCTTTTCCGATAATTTGAACTTACCAAGAAGGAATTAGCTCCCTGTGACTTTTTCCATAGAGTTCTGATCAAAACTTTACGGGAAAAGTCACAGGGAGCTAATTCCTTCCCAATAATTTGAACTTACCAGGAAGGAATTAGCTCTTTGTTACTTTTCCTATAAAGTTCTGATCAGAACTTTACGGAAAAATCATGAAAGTGCAGGCATGGCAGTCACAGTCGGTCAGTGACGTCAACATGGCAAAGAGCATGTGCGTGGCAAGGTAATCGTGGACTCGGTTCACAATTTCACATACTTGTGGACCCGGTCCACGATTAAACAACCCTATTTTTGGTATTTCTTTCCCTCCTACCCAATTTTTGTCAATATTTATTAAAAAAAACATTATTTTAAAAAAAAAAATTTCCCAGGATTGATTTCTAGTTGTAAATTATATGTGAAGAATCATGGAAAGGAAAATTGAATCAACAAAACTTATAGAATAGATAGGCATGAGCAGTCAAATTTCAGAAAGGAAAGCTGCAGATGACCAGGAAGGGTAGAATGATATCATAAAATGTTTCAAAGATTCAAAAGCAAAAGGCTGCTAGGTCATGTCATTTATCCCAAGTAATTCTAAATATTTACAACCAAATTTCAAAATTCTTCCGTTGTGAAAATAAATCAGAATCTGAAAAGAACACATGGGGAGGTCTTCTAATGGATGAACAAGCTGTCTGTTAGGACAGGGAAACCATACTGTAAATTGCAATAGAGGGACCCAACTACAAGGCCAGCTTCAGTGAAATAGACATTAAACTATGTCTGTCTAATCTGTCATTGATTCAGTAACTTGTTTCACAATCTTCCACCTTTTTTTTACCAAGTGAAGGGTAATCCATGATGTCACATCTGATTTTGATCAACAAAGTGAACCTCCATGCTTAGAAGTTAGAGGAAATCTGGTGGTCATATCTCAAATTATCATTTTAGAATTTCTAACTAAAACAAAAATCTTATTCAATTAAGCATAAATGAACAATAAGCATGCAACTGTCTATCCAAAAATGGCAAAGTTCATCTAAATTCTCAGCTACAGTTTATGAAACTACTCCACCTAAACTCCTAAAAATGTTTTGAAGACAAAACTGAATAACATATAAGATAATTGGCTATATTTCATTTTTGGTGGGTTCAGATTTTAGTCGTCCCCACCAGATCAGTGATGCATTAGATATGCAAATATGTGTTTAGGATACACCAAACTTGATTGGGGTTTGTTAAATTAACTTCAAAGCTCTCATCTAATCGATCATTTAGGTCTTCAAGAGATCTTTCACTTATAAATATAGAATAAATAATAATGTTCTTATGGTTTTGAAAATTTTTCAACAACTTTAAATGCATAAATGCTAATGCATTAATGCATTCAGTGACATCACATGTTTGTATCCATATCATAACTTCCACTGTTGGATGATTTTACAATCTCCTATTGAGGGCTTTTAAGGCATTATTTGTTTCTCAGCAGTGCAGTTCTAGCCAATAGCTAAAGAAGAACTCAATAGAGAAAAAATGATGACAATGACAACTTCTAATCTAACTTGGAAGAGAATAGAACCTGTGGTCTCAAGTTCAGACCTAGCCCTAAGTCTATTTATTCACCTAACTTCATTAATGTGTCCCAACCCACTTTGTATTGGTATATGTAGATTCGTTTCACATACACATAGAATTGCCGACTATCCTCCAATAAATACGAAAAAATGGGGAATAACAACGAACTTAAAATGATTGTTCTTAATCATTCCTTTTAAAAGGGTACCTTGCAGAAGAAATCATAAAGAAAGTTTATTGCCAAATTCAAGTGATCCAAATGAATCAGTTAGAAAAATGATTGATTCATTCATGTTTCTTTTATTATTCGTTTAAGCTTCTCCTTTCTGAACGGAGGAATAAAAACATTATCCTATATTCCTATGTATCTATACAATATAAACAGAGAACATAATGATTGTTTAGTGACTTAGAAAAGGACAAGTTTTGGTTGAAGGCTTTCATTTCCCTCGAATCTAGATGAATGGGATGCAATTGAATACATGATTTGATGCAATCTACTAGCATCTTCTTGAAGATTATTTCTACAAAGAAAAAGAAAAGCTTCAATTTTGATATAAATATGGTCCCTTTATCGATCAGGTCTGTGGTTCCATTGAATTTGAGGGGTTGATAAATCAAATGGGCTTTGGACCCTCATGAGAGACTTGCATGGCTACCATTGGATAAGTACAAAACTGACAATTATATTATTAAATATATAATGTGGACATGATTTGAAGGAGTTTGTACGATCCTACTATTGTGGTAATGATTTGAAGTAAACTCCTGTGCTATCCATTTAATTCACTTCGTATGCTCGCACCCACCAGAAATGAAAACCTTTCCTTCTACCATTCTATTCTTCTACCCACTTTATGAACAGGTTTTTTTTTACATACGTGAGTGTGTAGGCCACAACTTACGTGCATCTCAACTAATTTCACGGGACAACCGCCTTCTCTTATAACATTTAGGTGTCAAGAAAACTGTAGGATATTCAATCTTAGGTAGGTAAGTGACCATCATAGATTGAACCATCAAGTTAAAAATTAGAAACAGATGGATAGAGTTACTTAAACAATTCATCTCCTCTCATCTTATGGTATATTATTCCTTCTTTTCTCCCCTCAAAACCTACTTTCAGAGCCTCTTTTCCATTTTTTTTTTACACAAGTAGTGAATTTAACTAGTGAATAATGAAGGAAAAAGGGAAGAGCTTAACAAAATAAAAAGAAAGAAACCTTACCACAACTCAGCACAGTAATGAGATGTCTCAGGTTTCTGCTTGCTGCCACAAATAAAAGAGTTGTTGTAAAACCTCAAGTTCAGTGGCTATTATTAACACAAGAAAGGGACCAGGTGACAAGGATATAACAGAGTGTCCAAAGGTTGAACCCTAAATCTCCTGTTCCATTTGTTTATGTGTTGTTTGAGAGAAAGAGAGAGAGAAAGAGAGAGCCTACATGAGTCATTGTGTAGTTCCAAAATGGAATCTGAGCCACGAAAGACAAGAGCAAGCCGAAGAAGAGGAAGAAAATAGATCCTTTCACGTGCCTACTGAGAAGAATCATCACAGTACCACCACTAAACCCCTTGTCCCCTTCTACCACCAAATGTAAATATCTCTTTTGTTTCTACAAATTTCAATTCCTTCACTCTGAACAATTTCTGCAAAATAAAGAGGAGAAGGGAAAAAAAAAAGGGAAAAAAAGGCTTTATCAAGTTTCCTCTTGTTGATTGTTACTCCATGACAGCTTCTTCTGCTTTAATATTCAACCATTTGCAAACAAATAGTTGCTTTTTCCCCCCTCCCCCTCTGAAGTTCTTTCCATTTTATGTACGGTGCTTATCCATTTCAACCCTTATTTTCTGATGCCAAGGACATTCTTGTTCTTTTTGTCAGTTTTTCCTTTTTTCCTTTTTAAGTTTCAGGCTGCCTTTCTACAAATAATTTCTTTTTATTCTTTCCCTCTACTATTATTGAATAATTTTGCTTTAGAAAACCCAGTTCTCTTTTTCTTTTCCTTTTTTTTTGTTGAAAGGTTAGGAAACCTATCTTCTTTAAAATTCATGAAAGTTGTATTACTTCTACTTAAACATATCTTAAATACACCCATTTGGTATTACTTACTCACTCTCCTTCTTGAACACCCATACAAATTATTGTCTTTTTCTTCTTTTAAATCATCATCTCCACTAACACAAGTTACAAAGCTGGGGATTCTTTTGATATTATGTGTGTCTTATTCAGGGCAAAACAAGGAGTTACAGAACTAACATGGCAAAATGGGCAACTGGCTCTGCATGGGATTGATGGGCTGCAGCCAACGGTCCCACCAAAGCCCACATGGAACCGAGCCAATGACACGTTGGAGTCCGTCGTCAATCAAGCCAAACTCCACACCCAAGGCCCAAATCTGATCCAGCAAGGCGCACCACTGGTCCATACTGGTCGCACCCTCACATCCTCCGGCGCGAATGGGAAATGGGTTGAGAGGGGAAACCAAGAACCGTCGGCGAGAAAAAGAACACGATCGACTTCCGATTATGGTGGGAAAAATGTCAGCACAAGCAACAATAACAATAACAGCAACACTATGCAAGTGGACCATGGCGATCACAGTGTGTGTGGAAGTGCGAGTGCAGCGTTTTGTAGGGATAATGAGACTACTTTGATGACATGGGCTTCCTTTGATTCTCCTCGAAGCTTGAAAACCAAATCCATTGATGAAGATTCTGCTTGTCATGTTGAATCGGTAACATTTAATTCTGTTGTTGAGTTGAATTAGAATCTGTACGCAATTTTGTATTGTGACATTTTTTTGAACTCAGTGTTTTATGGAAGTGGAGTTTCCTATAAAAGAATTGGATCTAACTGAATTTTGAGTATTTTCTTTATTGCACAGTCAAGATACCAACTAGGATGCACTTTGTTTAAAAAAAAAATTGTTCATTTACGTCCTACTTTCAAAATGTTCATTTTGGTTCCTATACTTTTAACTTTGATTCATTTTAGTTCAAAACGTTCATTTCCGTCTCTATACTTTCAAGGTAGCAGAAATATTCAAAAAAACCAACGACTTGAAAGACCCAATCAATCCAACCCAACCCACAAACAAAAAAGATAGAAAAAAAATGAGCTCTTCTTTTTCCTAGCTGCTGCTTTCAATACTATTGTAATTTGTATCTTTGAGGATGTACAAAACAGTAGCCATCTCCATATGCCTTGCCACTGGATTAGTTATACTTTTACAATTACTTTTTGGTCTATTTCCAGCCTTAAGGTTTTCAGAAGTCATAGTAACTTGTTATAATCATTGAATTGTTTGTCAACACTACTGTTATTCTTAGTAAGTGGCAAGCTAGAAAAAGAGCGTAAAATGGCATGTACTGATACTAAATCTACATGGTTCAGGAAAACCAAGAGGAAGAACAAGATACGAAGCGTGTAGCAAATCGCTCTCATTCAGCTAGACGAAGTCGAGCAGCTGCTATACATAATCAATCAGAACGGGTAACAATCTGATCTCTTAACACTGGTTGTTATTTGGAAGTCTGCAGTATTCTTGAAAAGTTCATTGTTGCTAGTATTTAAGAGTTAACTACATTATAAAAAAATTGTACAACACCATTGACTATGCTAACAAAATCCATGCTTTATATTATTTGCATAGAGGAGGAGAGACAGAATTAACGAGAAGATGAAAGCTCTGCAGAAGTTGGTGCCAAATGCAAGCAAGGTCAGCATGAATATCTTCTTTTCGACGACCGTTGATATAAAGACTCAAGATTCTCAGTGTACACACCGTTTAAATATTACTTGATATAGGGCTAACTATCTTTACCATTACCTGTTAATATTGTTCTAAATTTTAAAATATTGATACCTTAAGACACAAGTATGGTATGTGAGTTTTGAGTCTTTGCACCATAGAAGTTTGACGTTTCGTAGTGTTAAAGTGTCCAACTGCGGATTTAAGCTAATGTTGAACTCTATGACAATTGTTTAAGGCAGACTGATAAAGCTTCAATGCTTGATGAGGTGATTGAATACTTGAAGCAACTTCAAGCACAAGTTCAATTTATGAGTATGAGGAGTATGCAACAGATGATAATGCCTATAGGAATGCAGCAACAACTTCATATGTCGCTCCTAGCACGTATGGGCATGGGGGTCGGTCTAGGCATGGGAATGGGGATGCTCGACATGAGCGGTATGGCACGTTCGGCCCCGCAGGCACTTCCTCCTCTCATCCATCCTACATCGGTTCCCACTACACCTCCTGCATTCGTTCCGCCCAACTTCTTGTTACCCCCTGCGATTCCAAGGCAGGATCCAACACAAACCAAGCCTGCCACCAATGGCTCTGTTGATCCATTTTGTGCCTTTCTAGCACAAGTATGGGACATTGGATTTTCAGACTCTTCTTTTGTTTTTCTTGTTCTTCTTTATGTGATAATTTGATTTTTGGTGCAGACAATGAATATGGATATCTACAACAAAATGGCAGCTTTCTATCGCCAACAAGTTAATCAGACAACAAATGCAATGAGCAGCCCAACACAGTCAAACAATGTGGAAGGAAATTAATGCTTTTGATGAAGGAACTCAAAGATTAGATAAGCCCAGAAGCACTCAACTTTATTTGTTGACAAGTTCTATGTTTAGTTGACGAGGACTGAACTTTTAAAATATCTGTATTTCATGATTTATGAGTAACTACTGGTATTGGATTATGTACAAACATGATTTTTCAATATTACATGTTAAATTTATGATGGAATATTCTTGTTTGAAATGAATACGGGAGTTATGCCAAGGTTTTTCATCGTTATGTAATTTGAAATTGTTACATGATCTTCCGTAGAATAAGCCATTGAAAGTCTCATTATTTTGCATCATTTTGTAGTTTTAAGGAGTAAATGAGTAATCTTGGAGGTAGATTTTAGAAGCACGATAGGTCAACTTAATAAATTTAGACTATACAAATCCAATCTATAGCCAACTATATCAATAACTAAATAACTAAAAAATGTCAAATAAATAGCAAAAATATCTACATGTTTATCCTAAGGAAAGTAACATTTTCAACACGAGAAACGAAACAAAGAATTGTACTTGGTTTTGTTTGGTTCTCAACATCAAAGGCATAGACCATGTTATGCACATGGTCCGTTCCATTCAATGACAAACCCAACTAGCTTCTCCATATTGGAATTTTCACATGGTCCACATCCCCATCCTTTTCAACTAGTTATACCAAATGAATATGATTGGTTTTGACTTTGTCCCCTCCATTAAAATACAATAATAGTCATGAGAGTGAATAAAATTATATTACAAGAGTTAGAAACTTCATTAAATTCTTTCCAACAAATTCACTTCACTTTGACCCATAAGGGATTGTGATTATGGCTATGTTTATCACCCAAAGGACCACAAAAGAGACCCCTTTTAGATATGGTAACGTGAAAGTAAAACCATGAGGACCAAAATGAAAGAAAATTGATGGATTTATTGCAGCAACAAGTCTTTGAGAAATGAGATCTCATTAAGTGGACTGTGTTGAACGATAAGAATTTGATCATCCACACACGACTAGATGGTTATATAATTTCATCCGCGTTGGATTCAGTGTGAAATCCGACTATCAATTGTTTCTCAGTTCCTTCATTTTTCCATTGTCTATCACTCAGCTTTCAATCACCGAGCCTTCATTGGTCATAACCACCATCATCTTCTTCCGATGGAACTCAACATTAAAATATTGAACTTCATTAGGATCAGAATAATTGATTGCATTCTCTCGCCCATACTTAGAATAAAAATCGCCAAAACTAGAACTCGCAAGCGGCAAGTTTATGGATCTTCTCTAAAGCTTTGCTCTATTTCTCCATATATTTGTACAATATTAGGGCTATTAAATTTTGTATTAAATACTGATTTGGATTTGGTAAGGGTCTAAAATACCATATATCATAAATGTATGTAATGTAGGGTTAGCAAAAAAAGATGCGAGTCGGATCCCTACACAGAACGAACAAATCCGAAGGTGAGCATATCTGCAACAAAACCTGATCGACGGCCGACTGAACGGACGAATGCGGCTAGGTTTTGGATTATTAGTTTATAGTGCTTTCGACTATTAGTTTCTAGTATTTAATTATATTTTTTATAATAATTCAATATTTAAAGAAGCACTTCTAATTCTATTGACATTAAAAGAAACAATTATGGTATATAGCGAACAAAACAAACTTAGATCACGTTTACGCCAAGTTAAACGTAATCTATCAATGGTAATAAGAAAAGTGAGTCCTAGTTGATTACGGTTGTTGTTGTTTAACTGTGTTTTGTGATCGTAATGAACTACAAGTCTCATCTCCAAATCTGTAGTTAAAACGCGTAATTTGATTGACGAATGGAGAGTGTTCAATCTAATTGTGGTAGAAAACTACATAAGATCCATTATCATTATCGTTACCATTACAAATATTGTCGTCGTAACAATATGAAAATTATGAATATGCAACATTTATTATTATTTTTCTCTTTACCTTTACCATTATCGTTACCATTAGGATCATAATTCTAAATAAACAATCAAAAGCAATCCAATATTACATTTATGATTTAAACCCATTAGGATTGGTCTATCAATGAGATTACACAAATTTTCATTGCACGTTGTAAGTGTGGCCTTAAATGTAACCAAACACATAAGCTAAGAAAACAAATACGACCTATGGATAAGCAGTGAATGGTTCGTAAGGGTTTTACTCCGTCAAGAGTGGGTACAAGTTGGCTCAATCCTCTATGTTGGATGTATCGTTCTCCTCGAGCACCACCATGGAAAAATTCTGGAAATTGGTGTGGGCCCTCTCTATCCCACAAAAAACTAAAATTTTTCTATGGCGTGCTTGTCTAAATTCTCTTCCAACATGTCTTGCCATGGCTCAACAATCAATTATCGCTAGCGGGGATAGCCCATTATAGCATCATGCCTTGAATCGAGTGTCCACGCTCTGTGGGACTATAAGGGAAGTAAACAAATATGGAAGCTTTGGCCTCCTAGTCATTGTGTTTTCGACTTGTACTATCTTGATGTTGTATATCTCTTTTGCAAGGTTTTAGAGCTTTTGAGCCCTCTTGATATCAGAATTTTTTCGCTTATCACTTCAGCAATTTGGCACAGACAAAATTTTATGGTCTTTAATCGTCATAGCAAGCCTAAAGATGATCCTATTCGGTGGTCGTTGAATGTGGTGGAATCTTTTGACTGTCTTCATCAACCGCCCCCCTGCAACTGGCTCGCCGTTCCCCCGTTGTTGAAAACATTTCTCATTGGTCTAGTCCTCCTTTTGGAACTTACAAGTTAAATTCTGATGTTGCTTTTCAAGATGGAGATGTGGGTATCGAAGCAATTGTTCATGACGCTAATGGTGACGTGTAACAAACAATGAAATTCAAACATTTCTAATTGCTTACTATGGAAAATCATTTTGCTCTGACTGGTTATGTGGAACTCGCTAAGGTCATTACTATGTTTAATGGTATTTCTAGATCCTTTGAGGCTGACATTTCTATGCTTTGAGTTGAAATCTGACTCCAATATTCTTTGGAACCTCTTAGTTGGAAATTGTCCATACGCTAACAAGACTTATGCTTTTGTTGATGTTATTCGTGACTTCCAACTCCATGGTGTCGTCCTTGGTTTTACTTGGATCAATCGTACATGTAACTCTATTGTACATGTGCTAGCCTCACATGCTCGATGTTTCATTTCTCTGTTGTGTGACTTGAAAATCACCCCCACTAGTGGATCATGCTCTTCATTCCGACTCTTTTTGGTTTGGTTGGTAGTTGTTTAGTTGATGGTTGTTGTAAAAAAAAAATTAAAATAAATAAATAAATAAATAAAAACTCCATCGAATTTTCCCCTATACCCAACAAAGCCAGAAACTTTCGCATTTTTATTTCCTCTATACCCAACAAAACCAGAAACTTCCGCATTTTTATCCTCTGCTTCTTCTCTTCTCTCTACCCTCGTCTCTTCCTCCATAGATGGCAACTCCATCGAGGTCTGAGGTCCTCTCGCTCTTTCGTTCTCTGCTGCGAACGGCGCGTCAATTTCCCGATTACAACATCAGAGAATACACCAAACGCCGCACCATCGATGCCTTCCGAGAAAATCAGACCCTCTCCGACGCTTCATCAATCTCCTCCGCCTACGCCGGCGGCAAAGCTCAGCTCGAGGTTGCGAAGCGGCAGGCCCTTGTTTACTCTCTTTACGCACCTAAGGCCAAGAGTATCATGGATGTCAACCTCTGATTTCCACTTTTTTTTTTTTTTTTTTTTTTTGGTTCTTTGAATTTGTAGTATTTGAGAATTTTTGTGAGAATTGAACTGTAAATTGACATTCTGCTGTTATCAACTATGAGCAAAGTTTTTTCCATCCCATTCTAAAATTCTCTTGCGAGCTTAATTCCGAAAGGAAAATTAGGGATTTTTTTTTCCTTGTCCCCAATTATCAAGTTTGAGTCCTGATATGATGGATTGGTGAATTTTCTCTTCTGGGTTTAGTAATGTCTGGTGCCTCTGAAGATCATCCAATGTGGAATTCCGTTTGACAGATAATATCAGCATGAACCATTTTCTATGCTATGCTGAAAAAGAGGGAAGTTCTGTGTGGACTTGGATGACAATCCTGTTACTTGATGAAGAAATACTTTGTGTTTTAGGCATTTCAACATCTTAGCTCAATCAAGAATTGGTTGCTCTGAATTGTTTTTAGGCATTTAGCTGATATATGTCAATAGTTTCTTTCGTATCCTGAACTAGAATTGATTTGCCCCGTTTCCATGAACTTATTTGACCTTCTTTTGAGCTCATATCAGCTTGAAAGTATGGAAAGTACTTGTTTGCTTAGATTATATTAGCAAAAACTTTGCATTTCATTTGTTTTTTAAAGATAGCATCATTGCATCTTTGTTAATACCATTTAGACCCATCAGAACTCGGATTGTTAAAGACTCCCATGCTCGAAAATGCACGATTCTAATTGATTAAAATGGAATTGCTCGAATACGGTGGAACTCGCAATTTTTGAATCAGTGCAGTTAAATACTAGTACTAGTGGAGTATTTATTGGTCTCAAATAAAAGAATAATGTCAGCCAGAACAGGGGGCATAATGTCTCTCTCTGTAAACAAAAAGAATACAAAGCCAGGAAAATGGAGTAAACGAGAGATGGAAGATGCAAATAAGCATCAGTCAGCCAACTGCAAATGTGAAACCTTGAACTCTATCTTCCAAGCAAGCGATGACTGCGACGGTTGGCATCTTTAACTCGGTCACCAAGCACCTCGACATCAACAGAAGCTCGATCCAAAGCATTATTCTGCCTGTAATAAGCAACAAAATCATCTCAGTTTCTAATATACACCTAGTTTTTTTGTTTTCCACTTGCAAGAACAGGCACACAAAGTTTTTCTGGAATACAGAAGATAGAAACTAACCTGTCAATTTCACAACCCATGTCAACAGCCATTTCCTTCAACTCTACCAAGATATCGCTCATGTCAGATAGTGCATCATCTTGCTTCACCTTTTCTACCTGTTTCATGTATAATTTTGAAACACATCTTATGTGAGATGAATGATACTGCATTTTGGAAATGATAAATATGTCTCTCTTTGGTGCTCTCTTACTACATCCTTTGCTAGCTATTCATCTCAGGACATCAATCTCAACTGGCTAGCCTTTATGTTTCCTTATTAGCTTGGCTTTTTTTCACTCTGTTGATATGTAATTTATGTTCATGGAATTGTTCAAATTATAGTCTACTTGTTGATTTGTCTCTTGTTTAGTTTTCCCTCTCCTCTGTGGAGTTTTCTATCTATTGCATTAGTCTCTCTTTTCATTTCGTCAATAAAAAGTTCTCTCTCGTTCAGGGAGGGAAAACAACATTCAAGGGGAAAGAATGAAGAATGAGCAAATGCAACAATCCATGCCCTGTTTAGATGCCAATGTACTGTTTTTAAGTATTTATTTACAGATAGCAAATACAAACCTCAACTTTTTGAATTGCACTGGTAGGTTCAGCGAATGCAGCTTTTGTATTAGTCCGCCCCTTATGATGAGTCAATCCTAACCTCTCCTTCTGCTCCAAGTGGTTGCCCTTTCTTCTTACTAAATCATCTACAAATTACGCATAAATAGATCAGTTGCACAGAATTTCAACAAGTCCCAATCTAACCCGGAATCTCATGAGCATAAGAATCATGGTGAATATTGAAAGAAAAGAACCTGAGGTCATAATAGGTCCTGATATTGGTCGAGTTTTCTTTGGCTTCCAAGTCTTGGAGAACATTCCCCCTAGATTTCCCAGCAGTTTCTCTCCCTGATATTGCATTCAAGAAAAGAAAAGAGTTCACTTAACACATAACATTACAGGAGATTAATTCATCAAATAGACAAAGAAATGAGAGAGCTTATACTTCTACAGGCAGAGTTAATGCTAGTAATTTTATAAACCATGAAACACCAAGATCAAATTATTAGCATTTCCAAAGTGAACAAATTGTAGTTCGAACATACCCGACTGAGATCGTAATCGATGTCAGCGGCAACCATATGAGTCCTGGTAATTTGCTGCCCCTGGTGATGCAATGTAACCAAAGTTTGGGTAGCATCCTCCCTTATCTCTTCAGCAATCTTTAGACAGCCATTCACTGCTTTTGTTGTCTCCTCAGCTTTATAAACAGCATAATTCTCCAGTTCCTGCACAGATTGGTTTTCTATTCCTCCTGAATCACGGAAATCATTCTTGTATTTGTTCCTTTCTGACCAAGTTAGTGAACTTGTAGAAGAAGGGGCATATCCATGATCATCATCAAAAGGATTGGAGCTAAAGTTCTCTGTCACTAATGAAGGGTCTGAGGAAGTCCTTTTTGAAGAAAGCTGGTTTTCCTTAGCTTTAACACCATCATCAGACTCAAAAGGGTTTGGGGTAGAACTATGTTTCCCTATCCTAAAATGAACCTTCCTTGAACCAAACATTTTTCCAAGAGCTAGAATGCAAAAATTGGCTTTAATGTAAATGGAACAAAGTAATCCAACAGGTTAATGGTTTTTCCTGGAAAAGCAAGGCATCACAATCATGTCAGCAGAAGAAACAAAATACGACAGTGAATTTCATTAAAGGTAAGACAAACAGTGGGATGTTATAAGATTTAGATTCTTGTTTAAACAGAACTTAATCAGATTGGATAAAAATTGATCTAATAAGAAGATATAAATGAATGTAAGAACATAAGAGTTGATGGCACGATCAAAAACAAAAACAAGCTAACTAAGAAAATCATGTAAAGGCGAAGGAGGAAGTTGATGATCAAAACCCAGATACAAAAATCCAAGAAAGAAAAGAACAACCGAAAAGAAAAACTCGAGTACCTTGAGAGAGTTCAGAAAACGAAGAGAATAGAACTATTTCACAAACCCAAAATCAAAGAACCTGCAAAAATCAGAACCCAATTCTAGAATTTAAAGGAGCGATAGAAGACTTGGGCAACGAGAAAATCAATTAAGAAACCGCGTTTCAGAAAATTGTTGAAAGGGCAAACAAGCATCCACGAAGAAAGAAGTTGGACAATGAAGAAGACAACCTTGACCTCATGAACCGCTCCATTGACCTATTGGATTAAAAAATGAAGCAAATAGCGTCGATGGATTTGGTCAACAATTAGGGAGCGACTAATAATGTCCAGTGTGAAATTCAACTTCGATTGCTTCTGAAACACAATTGGCTTCACTTCAAACGCTCGGAAGGTTCCACCACTTCCAATTTTCTAACCAACTGTTGTACAATTTTTTTTTTTTTTAAATCTCTTATTATTATAACTTTTTTTTTTTCCCTTTATCTTTCTTTCTGCAACGTCATTTGGAACAAAAATGTAGATATTTAAAGGGTTATTTTTAGATGTAGTAAAATAGGGTAAGATATTTATAAATATAGAAAAATTTTATTATTTATCTGCAAGAGATTTCTATTACTAGGTCATAAATCGCGATAGACTTCTATCACTCTTGTGATAGAAATCTATTTGCAGTTTATTTCGATATATTGCTAATAGACAATAGAATTTTAAGCTCTTCTCAAATATAGCAAAAGTAACCAAAATATTTACAAATATAGCAAACTTTCATTCAGATAAATCATGGTAAACTCGAGACACAAATAGTAATCTATCACAGTCTATTGCAGAAAACTATGTAATTTTCTATTAGTTGTCAACAGTTTTGTCATTTAAGATAATTTCCCTAGAACTTTTGTATATTTGTAAATAGTTTGATGTTATTTTTCATTTATAATAATTTTCCTATTTAAAAATAAATTAAATTATGAATTTAGTTCTTAAACTTAAAAATTTATATATATTTGATCATTCATCTTTCAAAATGTTTAATAAGTTTTTGAATTTTTAATTTATTATCCAATAAATTACTGACCGTTTTAGCTTCTTTTTAAAAAAATAATTTTAAATTTTATATCAAATAAAACTATAAACTTTTAATTTTGTATTAATAAATCTGTAATTTCTTTAAAAAAAAAATTGGAAATGAAGAACTACATTTGTAATTTTAAAATTTTACATAACAAATAGATACAAACTTCAACATTATATAACCTTATAGGTAGTCGAGCTATATATTAAATTCTTATACCTCACTTTCTTGTGCATTAATGTCTACTTAAACATTATTATCAGGTCAATTTAATTCATCTCACCCCCTCCGCCCACCTCTCAAAAAAAACTAAATTATACAAAATATTCCTAAATTTTAGTTTAAAAAATCTCTTATAGTTAATTTTGGAGGTAAATTGTTAATGTTTGCATCAAAAATACTCCTAAACTTTCAACAGTATCAAAAATATCCTTAAACTTACAAAAAAAAGTTTCAAAAAATACTCTTAGGGTCGTTTGGATTGCAAATATTATTTGATGGGTATATGCATTAAATGTCTGGAATTTAAATTTCTAGCTTTTAAATATCTAGAATAATTAATGTCTGTGTTTGAATTTGCAAGATAATAAATGTTTGAAAGTAAAATAAAGGTGTTTTATTTACTAATTTTGTATATAAAAACTAAAACTAAATGATTATTTAATCAAATATAAGAGAACATGTAGTCATAATTAAATTTAATATTTAATATATTGTTATATTATTGCTTATTTAATCACTCAAAGTGTTAAAAATATTTTTTAATTGAAGATTATTTAAATTATTTTATTTAATTGATAAGAAATTAAATAAATATAAATTAATCAGAATATTAATAATTAATATTTAAATTTTATATTAAGTAGTTAAGATAAATGGGAAATGTATTAGTTGGAATTTATTAAGTCTAAATAAAATATTTATATCAATAATTAATTAAAATTAATAGTTATGATTAATTAATATTAATTTATTAATTAATCAGACTCTATTCATCTCCCAGATATAAAAATCTTACAGGTGTGGACGGTATTAAAAAACCCATGTCATATGGGTTTTAAAGTTCCCTAGATATTAATATTCTGGGTTTTAAAAGGTGAAATCCGATGAAAAAAACAAGGATATTAAATGTCTATCTGAAATCTCATGGTTGTGAAACAAATATGAACAGAGGTTGTTAATATCATCTTATTTCTCTATTTTTCCTCTTTTTTTCTCCCCTCTCCTTCAGCATCTTCTTAGCCTTTTGTTAATTGTTTGACATTTATGTATTTAAAATAAATAAATACAATTTGCACACTTCAATTAGGTATATGGGCTATAATGAGAAGAAAGAAAATAATGAAAGTACGAAGGAATTTTAGAACTTAAATGTTTTAACAAGGTTGTACTTGTGTGTTAATACCCAAATACATTTTTATTTGATTATTATTGTTAAGGATTGATCTTGATTTTGAAATTTTGTGGGAACATTTTAATGTAATTTTTTTTTATTTCTTTTTTTTGAAAAAATGGTGTAAGAATTGGAAAAATATATGAGAAAGTTGAGAGTATCTACATTAAAGAAAAATGAATCTTTTCAAACTCAAGAAAACCTCAAACAAATTGATTACCATATTATCAGTAGGAGCATTTTTAAACTTTTTCTTAATGAAATTTATAGTTATTTTTGCAACGAAGTATTAATGGTTTTTGTTCACAATACTAATGGTGATGGCATTTTTTTTAACTTTTTTTAAGTTTTAAGGGTGTTTTTGAAAATTTTGAAAGTTTAGAGATATTTTTTATACAAAATTTTAACAATTTACCTCGATAAGGGCAATTTTTTTTTTAAATAACTCTTTTTAAAAGTTTATTTTTGAAACCTCTAAAAGTGGGAAGGTGAACGCAAAGTATATAAAGTTGAACTACACTTTTATAAATTTAACCCAAAAAAATAGCCATAAAAAACCCATTTTATCAACTTGTCCTTAGTCATCCATCAATCAGAGGTGATATTACTTTAAATTAATTGATAGCTTTATCACTATTATTATTATTCTTCTTCTTTTTCTTTTCTTTTTTTTTCTTTTTTTTTTTTTGTTATTGTGTGATTAGAAAATAGGATCAATAATCATTTAATCCTTCACCTTTAAATTGTATTATGTACCAATATAGTCAGCACTAGAAAAAGGGATCAGATGAACTGACTTGTTTCTTTTTTACACAAATCATTATTTATGTACCTACATAGAAAGGTCCCCTTTGAATTAAAACATTACATAACTCCCACCAGCATCCTTCATCACTGGTCACCAGACTCACCTCCAGTTTTCCCACATTATATTAATGGCAGCCACTATGTTAATTTGGCAACCAGATGAGTAGTAAGTAATGAGTGAATTGAGACTACGTTTACCAATCTGCCATAAAAATTGATATAATCGAAATGAGATTTCATTTATAGATGAATCGTAATAGACCTAAATCGCAAACATGACTGAATTGTACATTACCGTTACTACTTAACCTTACTGATAGCGGTAAATGTAACGATAAATGTAACAAATTCATAAATTTCATATTATTACAGTAACAATATTTGTAACAATAATTATAGCGATAGTGGTAAAAGTAGTGGATCTCACATAATTTCAACCACAATCAGATTAAATATCCTTCATTCCTCAATTACATTGTAGGATTTAATTACAGATTTCGAGACAAGCCCCAACACTCAAGTAAGACGACGTAGGTAAATAACAACAAAGTAATCAATTGGAGCCCACTTTTTACATTATGATTGCAGGATTACCTTTCACCTAACGTAAACATGACCCAAAAAACATGGGATTTGGTGCGTACAAAACTTCCCATTGTACAAAATACACAAATCCAGCGTTCTTGCTACAAATACAAAAACATATATATCTACAATAGTGAGAAAATTATGACACACCAACACTTTGTTAATGCACACTATATTTCCATCAACTCCAGAGAAAGAGCAACTCTGACCAAAGATTCAGAATCATAGCTGCCAGAAAGAACTGTGGCAAAGCAAATCTACTTCATATTCCTGATTGGAGCAACAATGAGCAAACAATCTTATAGCACAACTCCATTTATGGGGCCTACTATTCTTTCTTTATCATCATTTACAAATGCATGTGTGTTGCCACTATGAGAAGCCGAATTGACTGAGTGTGGTTGGTACAAAGTTGGGTTGCAAAGTTTTTCTAATCAAGACATCTGGGGAAACCAAGAGGAGGATATAGGAGTCATTGTTTTGTCTTGCAGTGAAATTGGTAAGCTACTTCATTGCCAAGGATGAGTTGGAGAAAACAAACGAATGCAAACTTCTTATTTACATTCTTTCTCAATCAGCTTTTAATTGGTACACCAACTACTATATTTCCCGCATGCACCTTGCAACAGGAAATGATCTGTTTTGTTCTTTTATAACCTATAAAGAAGAAGCTATTAGTTGAAAAAAAAATAGTAATAAATGGATATGGTGCTTCAAGTGGGATATAAGACCCTTCAAACCCAGGCATGATACCTGTGCCTATAACTGGGAAATTCATGCAAGCCCAGCGATTGCACTCTTCTTCAAGCATTTGGTACCTTAGTTCAGCCATTTCTTGAGCAAGGTCTTTTGCTTCTTCTTTTGCTTTCAACTTTTCCTCTCTTAACTCCTCCTGTCAAGTGTCAACCACTACAACAACGTTAAGTTGATACCAGCTAAAGATAGAGGAGAGGGCGGGTCGCTTTCGCAAAAAAGCTGGAGGCTTCAGATAAACAGAATCATACTGGCTAGAAGAAGAACCAATCCACCAAACCGGTTGGATTCTATAGGCAGCTCAAAATTAGGAAAAAACAAAGGGGTGTCCATGAGAATCTGGCGTCTGTCCGTTAGATATGAGAGACAATCACATGCATCATACCTTGAGTTGCTTCACAAGAAGTTCATAATCTGAATTTACATCTGCAAATAGTGCAACTGCTAATTTTGGAAGAAGATGGCCTAAGACTTCGCCACATCTGTCATATAAAATAATAATATGTAAACGGTGGGCCAAGAATTTGCACCCACTTTTGAACCATATATGATAGGAAGCAGGTACGGAGTAAACAAAAATAAGGTGGCACCAACAAAAAGTAACTTCATCAGGATCATAACTCAAAATAAATATCAGCCAAGCCAACAAAGAAAATCTGGACCCTACATAGTACATTATCTATTGAAACTTAGCCAAGGCCAATTTTTTAAAGAAAACTTCACAATAACCATAGAAAATTGTGATGAAAAGAGTTTTACAGACCAACACAAATGGTCAACAATGAAGTTCTAACACACATCTGTTAGGTACCAAGATAATTAGAGTGGGGTTAGGGGTATAAGGGTAATTAGATAAAGAGTTAGTTACTAATAGTCAGTTACTATACGTGGTTGTAAATAGAAGGAAGGTGAGTGAGTGTGAGAAGGTTATTGTGTGGAGTGATCTAGGGATTGGGTGAAAAAGCACTCAAGAAGGAGGTTTCAAGTTCTAGTTCTTTGTTAATTCTCAATATATTTTAGATCTTGATTCTTGTTAGGAAGTGTCCTAACAACATCCCAAAGGAATGAAAATCCAGAAGCATAGACCGTGGATTTTAAAGTTATATCATAAGTATCTAGTCTCAAGTAATGATGTTAACTTGCTATCTTGGTCATTCCTCATAGTATTTTTTTGATCTCTCAATGTTTTCAATCAATTCCTCGACACGTCGACAAGTTGTGGAGGCATTTCTTGTTGACATATCCAGCTCCCTTCGAACTTCCTTATTGTTAGGGAGAATGACAAGCTGGACAAGTCAAAGAGTCAACAGCTGACACCTCAGGACAGATGTGCCACATCAGACAAGAGAGCCACGTATGAAGAATAGTCTAGAAGGTTGGTCTGTAATGATTTTGTCAATAGATTTTTATTCCTTATTCTCTGATTTGGACATCTGTATCACTAATTTATTTACATTTATTCTTTTGCAACTCTAAATGGGAAATTGATGTATAAAAGGCAATCTCTGCCTCTCTGATGAAATAAGAAAATCTTAGCAATTCTCTCCGTAAATTTGAGTTTTACTTTTATTAAAACTTTGAGTCTTTTCTTTCTCTAGAGACTTAACATTTTTCTTTCTTCAGCCGCATAATTAAAAATGATACCAATTAAAGAAAAGGCTAAAAGGAGATGAAAAGGGCACAAACCTATCAAATTTGCCCAAATATACAGGACACATATAATACTTAGAAGCATTAATGTCTTTTCTTATTTTTAGAGAAAAAAGGGACTCAAAAGTTCAATCCATGGGAGCCACCTACCTAGGAATTGATTTTCTACGAATTTTCTTGACACCCAAATGTTTTAGGGTCAGGCGGGTTGTCCTATGAGATTAATCGAGGTGCTCGTAAGCTAGCCTGGATACTCACGGATAAATAAATAAATAAATAAAGGGACTTGATGCCCAACCTGAGCCAATACTACAGACATTAGAAAAAAATCTTAAGTGGAATGTGAAATTATTCGGGTCACATTTCACAAGAAGGATATTTCCTACACTTGAAGCAACCACTTCTAGTAATTTTAACTTCCAAACTCATGTCAAAAGTGAAACTTTCAGCAAGTAGACAGAAAAAATATACCTGCCCACCTCTTGTCTCAATCTTGAGAGGTTCCTCTAAATCAGATGAACTATACTATTGCTTCTGCGACTCAACAATGGTGAAATAGAATCACAGGGAACAAGTACCTCGACATCTACAACCATCAGAAAACAAGTAAAACACAACATTATTTGTAGCCATTGTTAAAGCATGACCATGAACAAATTCCCACAAAAACGCTAAGAGAATAAAAGGGAAAACCCAACTACACTTTTCATTCATAAATGGGAATAAAAAAAATGTCAATCTCATTCTTTTTAAAAAAAGGCCCACATCTGGGCATAAAGAAAAGTACCTCCATTCCTTTCCTGCCGACAAACAATTACAAGTCCAATTAAAGATAAAAGATAGTACGGTTCAACAAATTCATCAAAACAAGCCAAAGATCCCTTCAACAGATTTCAGTAAACTTTAACCAAGTAATCCATACGCAAACTCTACTGAACAATGAGCAATACTTTGCGTTTATCTACCGGAAGCTGAAAAAGATTACACGGGAAAGTACCTTAACGGAAGCGAGCTTTATGCTCGAAGGGTGAGTACCAGAGAATATCGATGAAAAAATGGCTCGCAGAAAACGTATCAAGGAAGCGAATTTGAATCCTCGAAAGCAATTCATCAGCAGTAAAAAAAAATGCATTGGTTATCAAGTTTTAATGGATGTTCTGAAAATTGAAATTTAGTTTCCGGAAAATTAGGAAGGAGATATGATGAAATATTATAGTTTTGGAGAAGATTTGTCACTGTTTGATCTTTGACCACAAACGGTTCGGTTATGGCTTCCTGAATCCGGGGGACTTTTTTACGATCCGACCCGGAAACAACTGGGGATTTCCTGGTCCGAATGCAGCTTGAATAATCGGTGAATTCAAGATCCCAAGGGTTGCAGCGTTTGACCTCTCTTTTAAGTATTGAATTTCTTCAGCCGTCCAAGTCTCTGATCACCTGCTGCACATTTGCCGTCGAGCACCACGATTTTCAATTTTCATACACGATCCGTCGTTGCCGATTTCATCGTGAATGAAAATTGGAATTGTTCGACGGCGAATGGCTGCAGGTGATCGAGAGGATCGGGCGGCTGAGGAATTCAATGCTAGCATAGTGAAAGACAAGTCAAAAGCTACATCCATCGGAGATCTTGAATTCACCGGTAACTCAAGCTTCATTGACAAAAAAGATCCCCAATTGTTTCCGGGTCGGGTCGTGAAAATGTCATAACCGAACCGTTTGTGGTCAAAGATCAAGCATTTACAAATCTTTACCAAAACTATAATATTTCATCATTTCATGTACATATCTTATTCAACAAGCCTACTTTTATATATGTCCATAGTCACCTTTTATCACAAGTTCGAAAGTCTCTAAAGAGTTTCCTACAAATCCAAGGACAATTACCATTTAACCCATTTTTAAAAAATAAAATTAAAAAAAAAAAAAAAAAATCAATGAGGAAATTTTTTCATTTTCTTAATTTTAGGCTCTATTTGCCCAATTTCTCTGCATTTACAAGGTTTTCAACCAAACTTTTGGAACCCACAAAAAACTGAGACTGATTTCTAAATCAAACCCAAACAATGAGATGAACTGACTTGTTTCATTGTCAGTTATATTTTTGTGTTAATTATTTGGATAGCATCAATAATCATTTAATCCTTTCATTTAATCCTTCAGCTTTATAGTCAGCATTAGAAAAAGGGTTGAGATGAACTGACTTGTTTCATTTTTTTACACAATCCACATTTTCATAATTATTTTAACTGTATGCACTATTTAAATAAAACTTCCCAAAAAAAGGTCCCATTTGAATTTAAACATTATTAATTGTAGCCAGAGTCAATTTGGAAAAACAAGATGAGTAGCAGTAATGAGTGAATTAAAAAAACATGGTATGGGTGCATACAAAAACTTCCCATTTTACAAAATACACAAATCCACCATTCATGCTTCAAATACAAATACATATATATATCTACAATAGTGATGAAATTATGACAAACCAACACTGTTAATAAACGCACACTAAGTTTCCATCACATAACTCCTGAGAAAGCCATTCTGATCAAAGATTCAGAATCAGAGCTACCACAAAGAACTGTGCAAAGCAAAGCAACTTCATATTCCTGATTGTAGCAACAATGAGCAAAACCTTATAGCACAACTCCATTTATGGAACCTACTGTGTTTCTTTATCATCATCTACAAATGCATGTGTGTTTGCTCTGTAAGAAGCTGAATTGGCTGAGTGTAGTTGGTACAGAGTTGGGGTTGCACAGTTTTCCTAATCAAGATGACTACATCTGAAAAAACCAATAGGAAGATATAGGAGTCGTTGTTTTCTTTTCCAGTGAAACTCACCAGTCCTGTACCAAAGGCACTCAGAAAGTAAGCTACTTCATTGCAAAGGATGAGTTAGAGAAAATGAATGAGAAAGAGGTAGGTTACAAGAATGATGACAATAGTAGAGCAATGAAACCTCTTATTTACATTTTTTCTCAAGCAGCTTTTAATCAATACGCCAACTACTATATTTCACGCATACACCTAGCGAAGGGAAATGATCTATTTTGTTCTTTTAGAACCTAAAAAGAAGAGGCTGTTAGTTAAAATAATAATAATAATAAATAGATATGGTGCTTCACACTTCAAGCCCAGGCATAATTAATACCTGTGCCTCTAACTGGGCAATTCTTTGTAAAGACGCCTGTTCAATGCAAGCCCGGCGCTTGCACTCTTCTTCAAGCAAACCAGTAATTTGGTACCTTAGCTCAGCCATTTCTTGAGCAAGGTCCTCTGCTTCTTCTTTTGCTTTCAACTTCTCCTCCCTTAACTCCTCCTGCAAGTGTCAATCACTAGAACGTTAAAACCTGGAGGCTTCAGATAAACAGAATCATATTGCCTAGACAAAGAACCAATCAACTAAACCAATTGGATTCTATAGGCAGCTCAAAATTAGGAAAAAGCAAATAGCGTCTCCATGTAGAATCTTGCATCTGTCTGTAAGATATCAGAGACGATCACTTGCATCATACCTTGAGTTGCTTCACAAGAAGTTCATAATCTTGTATCTGCTTTGCCATCACATCCATTTTGACTTCTGAATTTGCATCTGCAAATAGTGCAACTGCTAATTTTGGAAGAAGATGGCTTAAGACTTCGCCACAACTGTCATATAAAATAATAATATGTAAATGGTGGGCCAAGAATTTGTATCCACTTCTGAATTAGCATTTCAAAAGTGTACTAATGGATTCTCTAGGACCAGATATGTCATAAGATAGTAATCCAGCTTTCGTTCTTCACTTGGGGGAAGGGTCGTTATTTATAACTTAGAAGGAAAGCAGGTATGGAGTAAACAAAAATATGATGGCCCAACAAAAAGTAACTTCTTCAGGGATTCAGGATCATAACTCAGAATAACTAGCACCCAAGCCAACAAATAAAATCTGGACCCTACATAATCTATTAAAACTCTGCCAAGGCCAGTTTTTCAAAAGAAAACTGCACAAAAACCAAAGAAATTTGTGATGAAAAGATCCTTGAGAACCAACACATATGGTCAACAATGACGTTTTTAGAACTCAAGGACACAGTTACCTACACAATAGATCCTATTCAAGTAAGGTCGTTGATCAACAATGAAGTTCTAACATACTTCCCAATGTCATGAAAATCCAGAGGCAAAGACCGTTGGTTTTAAAGTTATATCATAAGTACCTAGTCTCAAGTAATGATGTTAACTTGCTATCTCGGTCATTCCCCATAGTATTTTGTGATCTCTTCTTGTTTTCAATCAATTCCTCAACACTTTGACAAAATGTGGAGGCATTTTTTGTTGACATATCCAGCTCTTTTCGAAGTCCCTTATTTTCTTCCTCCAGAGACTTAATAGTTTTCTGTGCATTCTGAAGCTCCTCAATCAATCTATCCATTTTATCATTTAGATGAAGAGCTTCTTCCTGGACTTTCTTAGTTTCTAAGTAACGCTGTTCCATGGCCACCATATCCAACTTCATACTCTCAATTTCACATTGAGACTCCAATGTCATAGCTGAGATGGACTCCTCAAGTTTTTCTACAAAGGAATTTGATTCTCGTAGCTCTTTTTCCTTATCATCTAATTTCTGCATCAAGAACAGACGCTCTGAGTTTGAAAGCTTCACCTCTTCCTCTAACTTGCCAGCCTTATCTTGCAAACGCTCCATGTGAACTAATTTAAATTCAAGGTTTTCAACGTGATCTACAAGGTAGTTTAATTCTGTGTTCCTTGTACATAGTTGATCCTGCAGGTAATCTGTGATGAATGTTGTTGTTGAACTAAGTTAAAAAAAGACTCATAATAATGAATATGACGTCAAGAATGGACGATAACATGCTGCCACAGACATTGAACCATGCCAGAAGTTCAAAAATCATCATTTTCTTAGAATCATTAACGACTAAACAATGCAATAATATTCTACATGTCAGCTCTTAATGCAAACGATCGCTTAGGCAGAAAAAGGTATCCACAACCAAAACTAAACATTAATTAAAAGAACAAACAATTTGATAATTTAATATTGCTAAAAATTTAGGGATATAAGAATAAATGTTCAAAGGGGAAGAAAAGGACGAGTCCTAAACTCCAATCCTAGGAGTTGACAATAAACAATATTCAAATTATAAAAATTAAATTAAATTAAGAAAAGAAAAAAAAAAAAAAAAAAAAAAAAAAAAAAAC
>QLSR01000320.1:1185299-1195756 GCA_031780015.1 Citrullus colocynthis
AAAAAAAAAAAAAAAAAAAAAAAGAAAGAGGAAAGAAAGAAAAATGATGTTAGAAGTTTGCGGAGGTGCTACTTTATTGCTAATGATGGATATGAACAAAGCATGGAGGAAAAATTAAAAGGGGAAGCTAAGCTCTCTCTCTCTTTGTCTGTGTGGACTATGTTTGGGAGGAGAAATCCATGCATGAAAGCAAAGCTAAAGAGAAAGAGAGGGGTAAATAAGAAGAAAGCAAGGAGCACGTGCACCAACTGAAGTGACCCACAAATCCAATGGCCCAAGATTTGTCTTGCTTACTGGTGACTATCCCTATGGTTGAGGAACCTCCTAAACTAACTGTCTTCCTAACAATTCCTTCCTTTGTCTTCATATAAAGGAATTCCATCTCTCCCTTTCTCTCTCTCTGTGGGCCTGTTATTCTATCATTTGGGCTTATCTCTTTCATTTTGTCTCTTTGCTTTCTTTCTTTCTCTACTATCCTAAATCACTGAGTTCTAATGGAGCAGTTCAATACTGTTTGACACTACACTACTTATTCAACCAATGTTCATTCTAACCTTCGAACTGAGTCTCGAGTTGCATCTATTTTTATGTAGCCAATTTATTCGAATCATAATCTACTATTTTTTTAAAATATGTTAATTCATTATTTATGTGTGTGATGAATATGAGATACATAAAGATAAGTGCATTCCAAGATGCACCAAAGTATTGTCTTACATTTACTATATTTAATAGAATTAAATACTATAATTCTTTTTTTTTCTTCCAAAATTTTTTTTTAAGAAAAACCAAATACTATACGACCAAGTTACATATATATATTCTAACATTTGGAAATACATTTTTAAACATTAATGTTCATACTACGAGTTGGCAATACAATAGAGGCATGTTTATGAGCGATTTTAAAATGGTCAAATCACTTTTATCATTTTCAAAATTAATCGAAACATACTTTTAACTATTCAAATAAATTTTAGTAGTACGAAAATGTATTTAAAAATGTAAAATTAAACAATTAAACGATTTTGTATGTTTCAAATTGATTTTAAACAAGACAAAAATGATTTTAACATTTTCAAAATCGCTCTCAAACATCCATTAGGTTATGATCTCACTTTCAATACACGAAGACGTTATTCATGGAACATTGGTGCTAATTTACTCCTTTTTTAGTTGCTTGGTCCTTGTTTTATTACTGTGGTCTATAATTTTAGATTCTAAACCTTTTTCAATTTTAAATTTATTTTAAAAAAGTTCATGAGATTTTTTTTTTGGCAAATGACGTGTTAAGTGAAATATTTTCTTTTAAGGCAAAATGCTAAACAAATATCTAATTGCTTTGGAGGAAATAATTGTGTGCAATCACATACACAAATATCATGGGAGAAAACAGTGTAATAACTATGGAATGATAGAAATGTGAAGGCATGGAGTTGGATTTATACAATTACTTGTTGTGAACCACTTTTTCTATTTCTGTGGGCTAGATAATCAATGTTGCTTTGGTAACTTGAAATTATGTTTCAAATTTTTTTTTAAAGAAATTAAAAATTAAAAAGCAAGTTGAAAATACAATTTCACAAGAATGAACATGGAAAGCACCATGCCTTTTGGGATGCCAAGTGGCCATCTTCTAACTTTCTCCCTCTTGTAAGTATATAAATATTTTTCTGTGCAATTAATCCCAAAACAACGTTTATTAATTCGTAATGAAAATTAGTATCATTATAGTGGAAATTCATTAAGAGATCAACTGTAATAGGTCAAAATTGCAAACATAACTGGATTGCTTTTAATCATGTTTACTTAGAATTATGAATCTGTTACATAACTACCGTTACTGTTTAACCCTAAACAGTAACAATAACAGTAAGACAAATTCATATTTCTCATATTATAACAATGCAGTAATGGTAATGGTAACAATAACGTGATTTCAAAACGCAAACAAATTTATCATTCTCTGCTCATCAATCGATTTGTGTTTTTTTGTTATAGATTGAGTGGTGGACTATATGTATGGAACACAGGGTAAACAACAACAAATGTAATTCATTGGGTCCACTTTTTAAATTACTATTCATTTATTATTTTTTTCCCATGTATAAACATGACCTAGTTGCAAAAATGATGGATTAGACCTCTAACCTTAAAGGATAGAGTGTAGATCCATTACCATTAAATTAACCTCGCTTCGAGACTTGTCTACCATTTGTGTCTAAAACATAAACCAGTAACTCAAGACATCATTAAAATATTACCAAAAAGAACCCCTCATTGGGTTGGCAATTTTCCTTTAGAAGTCAAAGTGCTATGTAACATAACATTATAAAATCTAGAAAATGAGCCAATAACAATAGGGGAAAGAAAACAAAATTAGTATCCCATGCGTTTTTTTTCATCTTTACTAAATTAATTAACTATTCATAAATAATCATTAATCAATTATACTAATTTCTAATCATCATTACAATAAAATAACAATAATAATGTTCTCTTCTAAAACCAAGCATACTTTGTAAAGCAGATAATTCGACATATCATAAATCTGTGAATGAAATTCAAAATTTCAACTTAAAAAAGACAATAAATATCTTGTCTACTAAGTTATGCTTCAATTGCTGTGGAGCGTATGCTATTTATTTACTATGGAAACGTACACAGACCATATGGAAGTAAAAAATTGGTTCTTGTTATGGAGATGGCCGGCTATGGCATTGAATAATAAACATAGTGAGAAATTAATAATGTCAGTATCTAATTAGCTATAAAAAAATTTTTTAAAAAAAAAAAAAGATAAAAAGACATTTTTGCCCTTTTGCTTCCACTTGACTTCAATTCTAGCCTGTTGCTTGTCTGTTTATATCAGTCCTCCTTTAATTTCCCTTGTTTTTTTCTTCAACCTCTAACAAGAGGAAACCAAATCAATCCAAATAGAAGAAAGTGAAGAATAGTTACAAACTTACAAGGCTTGGGTTTGAAAAACAGAGTATAAATATTCTTGTTGTTCCAAAGGAATTATCCCCATATGAGCACTACTCTTTTAAATACATCATTGGAGAGAGAAATAGAAATAGAAATGGGTTTTAAGGATATTTTTCTGCCAATTTCATGATGTGTAATTTTATGCAAATATTGGGAACAAAGATGAATGAACAATTGAGTTTTGTTTTGTGGGTCACACTCATTTCTTGGAGAGTTGGCTTTGGAGTAAAGGAAATTGGGGTTCCAAGAGTGATACTCTATTTATTCCATTACACTATTCTATGCCAGATTAAAGTATTGATGTTAATATTGATATCGATATTTAAATTTTATGAATATATCGATTAAATATAGATATCGAAGTCAAGAAATTTATAAAATTTATTTTGATTAATAATAAACTGTTTTTACCCCAACTAAATTACAGATATTGTTATTAATATTTCTATCATATTTGATTGAATAGATGGCATTCCTTTATGTATTAGGAACATTTATAAAAGATGTTGGAGATATGTATAAATATTTAATATCGATGTTAAACCTTTCAATTTATGAATATAGCAACATGTCGATAGATATTTTCATCTTTGATACTGTGTGGTATACTCCTTCAAATGAAGGATTGCAACTCCACCTTCGTCTTTATTATAAATATCTATAGATATATTTACCTGGACAAGATGCTCTCTTTTTTGACTTTATGTATTTGCCTCTTGTTCTCCTTCACGATTTGATGATGTTTTGAAATCCATATAGTAACATATTTCGTTCTTTGGCTTTATGTTGCATTATGTTTTTGTATTAAAATTTTAAAAAGTAGAATATAAAGATTCTACTTTCTTATTTTCTACCTCTTAAGGCTTGTTTGAAATGACTTTTTAAATACTTAAAAGTATTTTAAAAAATAGAGTTAATGAGTTATTAAATGATTTATGCTTCTTATGAAGCTTGTAACTTTTTAAATGGGGGAAGAAATTAGAGGACAAGAATGTACCAACCACTTCATTAAAGAGATGGTTGGTAACCAAACTTTCAAAAGAAAAATGGAGAGAGAGTTAAAAGAATACTTGAAAGTTGAAAGTGGCAATCTTTCCAAGAGGTTGAGACTGAATTGTACAGATTTCATTACCAAAAAGCATCTCATAAGCACCAATTGCAACCTTTGTTTTCTAGTCTCAACCATAACATGATTTTATTATCTTAAATAGTTTTAAATTAAGGTGCCTCTTCGTGGCTACAAATGAGTTGCTTAAAAATCATCAAAATCAACTGCACAAAGATCAATGCTATTTTAAATTGAATTCCTTTAAGAGAACAGAAGAAAATAGCAATGTCCAAAGCTCATCATATTCTGATTATAATGAAAAGACACTGGAATGTACTCAATGTATGGCTGGAACCCTTTTGATTTACTAAGCAATGCAAAGAAAATATGCTTCCATTTGAGGCATATTTGATCGAAAGAAAAGGAATATTAAACAGAAATTAACTAAATGCAAATGTTACTAGAGTCTTAAATTTTACTATTTTTCAGTCTAACAATAACATTTAGTGTAAGATAATGTAAGATAATCCCTTCACCTTTTCATTATCATCCACTCAATGTATTAGATACAAAGCTAGACAATCCTATGACTAAAATCAAGAAATTGTCTAGCTAAACATATACTTGCCAAATATACAAAAACTAGCACATATGCTCCAAAATTTAGAATTTAAGTTAATTTAAGTCTCTCTTTAAAATCTTCTTTTAATAGAGATGTTAATAGCATTCATCATAATGAAATGAATATCCAAACTCATATAAGAAGTTTAAGTTTGCACTAATTTAACAACTCGAGGTTGATTTAACTAAATCTAATAAACTAGGCCATTATTCATCTCATAAAGTGATCAAACTAGTCCTAGCTTACTATAATAAGCATAATCCAACATAAGATTGTCTTCTTCAATTAATGTTGTGCAGCTAGTTAGGCTAGAGGGCACGGCAAAAAAGATACTCATCAGAAGGAATATGGATCTATAAATGCAAAAGTTCGATTAATCCAACATAACATAATACCTAGCTGCCTAATCTAAAATATCATGATCATAAACCCAACAAAATTTTAAAAAATTGTATGAATGATGCATTTGGATAAGAGAAACCAATAGAACATTTGGATAAGAGAAACTAAAAGCTGGTTTCTGTAGTGAAAGTTGATTCTTTCACTAAAGAATTAAATAAAAATAAATAAACTAATAAAATAAATTTAAAAAAAAAAGAACAAAAAAACAAAAAAACTCCACTGGTGAACTTGACAACAATATTGCAAACAGCAGCAAAGAATCTTCTTGCAAATAGTGAAAATTTGGAAGCACTTTCTGCATCCACTACTTCACCAATGATTTGAAAATAGCATGTCTTTAGCATATCCTAGTGAAAGAACCATAAGAAAAAAGAATGTAATCTAACAATATGAATATCAACATAGCCACATATTTGAATAGTGGTTTATCTATTTCAAGTTTTTGCTTCATGAAAATGACCTAAAACATTCGATTCATACGTATAATTTACAAACTTACCTAAAGTGCATGTATTCAATGTACAAATACCACAAATCCATGGAATCTAATATACCTCCAAAATTGTGGCCATGTGGAGTCTTCTAATGGAATTGGTAAGCCAAGTGTGTTAGGCCAAAAGAAGGATTCCAAAAGATTTTTAAAATGTCATGTGGAAGGTGACATGATACCAGAAATGGGCAAGGAACCGAAGGCAAAGCTATAATGTATATGTATTGACTTGAGAATATTCTAAGACTAAATGACATAATTATCCACACCTCACATTGAAACAGAATAGAAATGAGCTTTTCACTAGGATTTTAAAAGTAAATTTCTAATTGAAATGATTCGCTTTCCATATTTTCTGTGGTCACACACAAATCAAAGCCAAACAGTAAAAGGCAGCTGGCCATTAAAGGACAAATCTTCTGTTTAGAAGTATTTGTGTCCCTACCTTGAACCATGATTGTGGGATCTCAAGTAACTTCCAATGAAATGAAATAGCATTTCAAAAATGTAATTAATGAATGAATATTTAGCACAATGTCAGCAGGAGATGAATCCCCTTTCCACTTGGAAAGTGAACCAAAACACTAGCTTTAGTGGCTACTTAAGCAGACAAAACATAATCAGTCAAGTGGTGGAACATCATTGAAATTTTACTGCTATCACCACTATCAAAAAGAAAATTCATTGGCTTTACTTCTCCACATTCGATTGGACAGACCAGATTTGTTTGGAGAAAAAAGCACCTAGAGACTGCTATATAGGTTTAGAGGCACTGTTCCAAATTTCCAAGTTAAATACGAATGTGAGACTTGGATCTCTTTCTAAAAGTACAAATTCTGAATAATGAACAAAGGGTGATAGTTTCCGAGCGTGCTTTCCGAAAGTTATATTGTCAGCCAAACTTTTTAAGTTAATTTCGGGGGAGAGAGAGAGAGAGTTCATGAAGCTACAACTCTGAGGATCACATGACAATAGAGGTTCCATCAGGAATGTAAAAAAGATTACAATTTTGTTTTTGTGATTGTTTACTAACGGAGTATATGGTTGAGAATAAACAAGATCATAAACGGTATGAAATTGTTCAATCTCAACCACACACCAGAAACTATTTGGAAAGGACAGAGAAAACCTTAATAATGATCTATGTTGAGAAACTCTATGTATATGTATATATTTATATAACAGATATCGTTGATATACAATCATGCCTCAGCTATAACCCATCAAGGGAAAACAAAAAAAAAAAAAAAAAAAAAAAAAAAAAGAATAAAAATAAAAAAAAAAAAAAAAAAAAAAAACAAAAAAAAAAACAAAAAAAAAAAAAAAAAAAAACAAAAAAAAAAACAAAAAAAAAAAAAAAAAAAAACAAAAAAAAAAACAAAAAAAAAAAAAAAAAAAAACAAAAAAAAAAACAAAAAAAAAAAAAAAAAAAAACAAAAAAAAAAACAAAAAAAAAAAAAAAAAAAAACAAAAAAAAAAACAAAAAAAAAAAAAAAAAAAAACAAAAAAAAAAACAAAAAAAAAAAAAAAAAAAAACAAAAAAAAAAACAAAAAAAAAAAAAAAAAAAAACAAAAAAAAAAACAAAAAAAAAAAAAAAAAAAAACAAAAAAAAAAACAAAAAAAAAAAAAAAAAAAAACAAAAAAAAAAACAAAAAAAAAAAAAAAAAAAAACAAAAAAAAAAACAAAAAAAAAAAAAAAAAAAAACAAAAAAAAAAACAAAAAAAAAAAAAAAAAAAAACAAAAAAAAAAACAAAAAAAAAAAAAAAAAAAAACAAAAAAAAAAACAAAAAAAAAAAAAAAAAAAAACAAAAAAAAAAACAAAAAAAAAAAAAAAAAAAAACAAAAAAAAAAACAAAAAAAAAAAAAAAAAAAAAAAAAAAAACAATGACCACTAGATCTTACCTCTATGGAGAGATGTGAAGGGTGGCATAAAAAGCTGAAAATGATTCGTACTCAAAATCCTGACCATTACAGGAAGGACTAATAGAAACTTTCAAGTTAACCTCTTTGCCATTTCTTGGAGGAGTACTCGCTTTTGTGAAGCATTAATTACATTATTAGATTCAGCACTCTCCAAAACATCAGTGATAATTGCAGCTGCGTGACCAAGAGGCTCCTCAACTGCCCTTTTCAACATGAAGGCCTATAAAGCAAAATTTAAATCCGCATGAATTCACGCATTTTTATTGGTAGAAAGATCAAACACATCTTACGCAGTACCACAGAAAACGGAGAGCTCGTAAAACAAATCTAATCATGCCAGAGAAATTGCTCATTTCCTACACTACAAGGAGTGAGACTTGCTCAAGTCCAAATAGGTATTACCTCTAATATTTTCGTTGAAAACCAGTTAAGGATGTATTTTTACTGATTAGCGAAAGTAATTGTGAAGCTTGAAGACAGTATTTCAAAGCAAATCAACGTACAAGTATTAGATCCGAACAAATGAAAGTAGAAACATGGTGCTAAATCTAGATGGAAAAGAAGATATTTGAGAACAAGCTTCTGCTCATAGCAGAAACACTAAGTGATACTAAACTACAGGAAACTTGTACATTCACCAGTGCCAGTCCTTAGAAACCAAAAGATTAGAGTGACGGAGTTGAACACATTTCAGATCCTGGGGAGAAGCATTGTGATAGATGATCCTCAGTTTCTACCCGAATTCTCCCTCTCTTCTAACCTATTTCCTTCTTTATCATTTTCAAGGAAATAAATATATTAAGTTAAATGTGTGTTTTAGTCCTTACTGCGGGACCTTTTTCTTTAATAAATTTAGTCTCGTTCTTTTCAATATAGTATCTTGTGTTTTAAGATTTTTATTATAACCAATGAAGTTGGTGAATGTTAAAATTGACGTATGATAGGGCTTAAGTTGCATTGTACTCAATGACTTGGCATAAATTTAGAGAATAAACTAGGCTACCAGGTGAAAAACATCTCTAATTCCTCCACTAAGTTGGCAAAGTATTCAGTTTTTCTTAAGTAACCTAATTTCTCCTTACAATTTCTGTCAGACCACAGAGATATCATGGCTTATTACTAAGCCATTTTAATCTTCGTCGATGAAAAGGTCACAATTAAAAATTATTAGAACATAAAATACCAAATTCAAACTTATTAACCAATATTGAAAAAGCACCCCAAATATTAGGAATAGCGACCAAAACATATATTGAGCTTCAATGCCTTTATTTATTTGTCTGTTTATAATTTATATTATGGCTTTCGCATCAAAGGTCACAGCACGGCAGGGTTTACCAACAATAGAGAAATATCATGCATGATTTATTATTTTTATTATTATTTATTTATTTCTTTTCTTTTGTGATCCCAGAGAGAGATATTATGCATGATGTTGCACATGAAACTAACTCCACAAGGTCATGGGCTGCGTAACGATCTTCTTCAATGAAAAGAAATGAAACGAGAGACGAGAGAAATTACCTGTCCATGGTGGGATATGACTAGTGTACACGGGAATTCCTGAAACCAAGGCTCTCCATCAATTTGAACAGGCAATGCAGCACATAATTGTATCCTAATCGACTTCCCCTGTGCAAGTCGTCTAGCTCGAGAAAGCCCCACCTGTTTCAAAAAGAAAGAAGCAGCCATCAAACATCTAAGCAAGGAGGTTATAACACAACTCTAAGACTCGTCACTGTAAGTTTGAGGTCCCTAACATTAGATTTAGGACTGATACACGACAAGCTCCACAAGGAGGCTGTAACTAAAGAGCAATACCGCATGCCTTAGTGCAAGTGTACATGCCTTATTGTGCTTGAACCCCTCTAATGTTTCTTTTAGAGGATCTCTTAAATATTATTGGGGAGTCTCTTTCTCCAACACATGCATGCGCACTTAATCAAGACCCACTAAAGTGGTAAAACGGACCTATTTTTATGCCTAGCAACAAAATGTGCTCAATGTATACCTGTAGCTTTCCGAGGTGCCAAGTCCCAGATATGCTGACAACCTCGAGTAGTTTATCGTGCATCGACTGCGAATCAAAATTATCAAAAGTCTCATCCTCATTATGCCAAAGATCTACACCACCCATGTAGCTTCCAATGTTTGCAACAAGCACACCTTCTGCATCCTGTAAACATTCAAATCAAAGTTTCAAATAATCGACCTGAAGTAAAAGAAAATTCACCAAAAAGATCATCACAAATAAATAACATAAATAGTATGCATCAATCCTTGATAAAGGAAAAATCTCCAAGAATTCACACTCAAAAACTAATATGCATCATTATGCTATTGAATAATTGAACATTAGCCTCAAACTTCTAAATGATTCAGAACCAAACACTTCAAAGTTAAGTTCTTACCTCAGGAACCTCTACCTCAACACCGTCCACTTCAACACGAACTTGCCATGGAATGTCTGCAAATGTCCTATCCATTATGCTCTTGGCTCCTTCTCTTGCATAAAGAACTTTATTCATAAACTGCAGTTATGTTAATAGTTTCAGCTAAGTGATATGGACTACCCAAATAGCCTAAGATCAGAGACATCAGATAAGCAACAACTAGCAAGAACTTCTGCAAATATAGACATATACTTTTATAATGTATATTGAACTAATACGTTGATTTTTTTAAGAAAGGAGAAATCAAGTTAAGAAATGAAAAAAACTTGTGCATTGAATAAAGTGAACGCTTCTATTGGATATATGGTTATTGATGAATTTTCAAGACATTAAAGCAGCAATAGAAGCAAAATATCTGAACTATATCAATATGCATTCAACTTAGTACTAGAGGCAAGTATCGTATTAAGATCTTTACCATGCAGTAGTAAATCCCCTCAGGTTCCATAATATGACCATCCTTTCATTATAATTTTTTTTTTCTTTTTTTTTTTTTTTTTTTGTTGCAACAAAGAGTTTAGCCATTCAA
>QLSR01000320.1:1195815-1242508 GCA_031780015.1 Citrullus colocynthis
TTTTTTTTTTTTTTTTTTTTTTTTTTTTGGTTGCAACAAAGAGTTTAGCCATTCAACATAAAAATAAATGCTCATAAAATCATCCACATTTAGGGAATAAAAGAAGTAAGGAACAACCTTGATAAAAACTTTAATGCCTAATGACGCAAGGTATAAGGCTATAACATAACTACACCATTTTCGAATAATTAACATACAGTTTGAAAAGTTGTAATCGCAGTCATGCATGGTTTCAATTACGGTCAGCATGACTTATGTGATGGATTATTTTCGAGGAAGTTCAAGTTATCTTTTAAGTCCACAACTTTTATCACCTGGTTATAAAATTTTTCTGGATTCTCCTCCCGTAAATTATGTATGTCAAGGGCAACCTTAGCATCACATCCAATTCCTGCATTTTGAGGTACAAGTTGGTAATAATGCAGTAAAATATAAATAAATCGAAAGAAATTAGAGAAAAAGACAGATGCAACGAGGGTTCAATAGAAGAACCCAGAATATGAGATATATATGTTTCAGATAGGCCCTGAAGTTTGGTCACATTTATTATCCAATACCTTAAATACACAAAATACACACACACACAAATCAATAAAACTTACCTAGATAATTATTCATAAATTGTGGAGATTTGAGTTGCTTTCCTTGTTGATCCACTATTGCCACCTTCCAACGGTCAAGAACAGTCACTGCAGCATTTTCTACATGATGCAAGACTGTACAAAGACCCCCCTGTCTCTCCACTGAACCCAAACCACCACCCCAGTTTAATACTCTGGCCAGATCATTTCCTGTTCCAGCAGGAAGAATAGCAACCGGGGGAGGTGAAACAAAATTTTGCTTGTCTATACAGTTTAAGACCCAACCAACAGTGCCGTCACCCCCACATACAAGAACCTTGAAGTGCGGCACTTTTCTGAATAAATAGAGACCAGATTCAGGTCCTTGTGTAGAACTCAACTCAAAAACCTGAAATATTAGCACCAGAGAGTTGACTATGATCACCTCATAAACATCATCAACACTTGCACTGAAAATAGATATCAAAGCAAATAAGGTTTAACCCTACCCATATAAAGCATTTTTTCTTCTTTTTAGCAAACATTTACAATTTCCAAGTTCAAAAAATAAATAAATCAGTTACTTTTAGAGGGCTCCATTGACCTCAATATCGTATTTTCGATAGACCCAGACTTCTATGCTCCAAGTTCCCACCGAATTCCATAAAGAAAGGGAAGTTGTGCATAAGCTATACAAAAAAAAAAAAAAAAAAAAAAAAAAAAAAAGCTGTCTGCCTCGTTTATCACCGGATACCAAACAAAGGGTACAGAGCAGGTTGAACAAATTATTCTAGGCTGTAGTATACAACAGTCTACTTCTAAAGTTAAAGTCTGTTTTGAATAGAGTGGAGAAAAACATATACCTGCACAGGATTCAAAAGCATGTTTAACCGTTGTTTTAAAGAATCTCCACGGCGGGCCCCACTTTTCTTGTTGATAAATACTAACAGGGGACGTGAATCTGAAGGCATTTCAATCACCTCGTATCTCAGGTTCATTCCTAATATATGAGTTTCATCCTTATGATTGAGTGAAGAATTTTTTTTGAAGCTTGGAATTGAAATACTTTTATCATCTATGTCACCATTTTGATGCCGCCCCTCCGAAGTTCTGCTACCATTACAGTTTCTTTCAGTTCCATGATAACCGTTAGCTGTGTGATGAGAATCAGCTGTACTTTCTGTGGACATATCACGAATACTACCACTTTGAACTGTATGGGTAGATGGTTTACGACTATGTTTGTTTTTCTTACTCTGATTCCTTATACTTGCACGCACTGAGGATGCAATCTCATTTGCTCCATGGGTGATGGAGCTCAAAAATCCACCGGAGGACGTCCTATTTGACTCCTTGACATAAAGTGGTGACAGAATCAACCTTCTAAATGAACCTAAGTCACAAATATCACCTGTTTCATTACACATACTACTATGGCAATCAACATGCACTAAACGTTGGCACCATAAGCAACACCATATTGGAGAACCACCAAGAAAAGATCCACTACATGGTTCTTCACAGTAACTGCAGAAAGAAGTTTCATCAGGTTGATCAGTAATCTCAGTCCACCGAACAGCCCATTGGTGCATCACATGCTCAAAGCCGATCATAGATACACACTTGCAGTCCTTTTGAGCATTAGAAGAACAGCTTAGGTGAGCTGCGACACCACAAATGTTGCAACGGTGAATAAAACTATCTGAAGCGACCATAGGACCGAGAGTCTGTGAAGGGGACACAGACTTTAAGCACACACAACAACTCAAATTCTTTCCACGAGATACAGATTCTAGAATCCAGTCGTGTGCAGCTACAGGAACTCTATGAGTTTTTTTGGGGTTTCTCTTCGACCTGGCTATAGCTTTCATCCAACTCAAATTAATATTTCTCCGCCATTGGAAGGCCGTAAAGGCTATGGTCAAAATTCCAATGATGGCAGCACAAAAGCAAGAAAGAACAAAAAGGCGATCAGTTGGATTCTTGCTGTTCCAACTGGGGAACAACAATCCAATTTCCCAGTCTTCATCCATCTTTTTAATCACCGATATGAAAGAGAAACATCAAACGCTCAAAGAAGAAATTTGGCTCAATACAGTTGACGGCCAATTACCACCCAAACTCCAACGTAGTCCAAAGCCAAACCAATTTCTAATATTTGAGTCCAACTTAATGATGACATTACCAATTTATAGGGGTCAAATAAAATATTGACAGACAATCCACACAATTCCTGAAAATGTGAAATAGTAAACATTAAAAATGAAACCTCAAAGCTTGAACGCTACCATTTCAAAGCTATCCCCTAACTTTGAAATTCCAATGTATTCCTAAGAATATCATAAATGCCGGGGTCATATTAAATTCTAGAAGATAGATATAACAAGATTTACAACGATTAATTCAATAAAAGAATACATAAATAATAAGCAAAAGAACACCTCAATAAAGATTGTAACAATCCCAATAAGAATCATAGCAAAAAAGACCAGCAGCACAAAATATTCAACTTCATACCACACTAAACACGTTCTAATCTTCCTCTCAATACCCAAAAAATGTACAGAGCAAATTCATTTTAGAAACTACAAGCATAACCACGAAGAACGGTGAAAATGGGGCACACGGAAACCTGATGGATGAATTAAACTTACTGGAAAAAAAAAAAAAAAACCAATAAGTGAAGAACAGGATCAAATGCTCCGATCACAGAAAACCCTAACTCGATCTTCGAATAGTATAATCACGGAATTCCTTGAATCGAAGGAATCGTGGCAAGACCCAAATCCGAAGCTTTCGATGTCGGGAGAAAGGTACGGATTTGAGAATTTTCAGATGGAAGTCACGTTCTCTTCTCTCTTTTTTTCTTTAATTTTCCAAATCAAATAAATTTTAGAATCTCTTTTTATTTCGTTTCCAGATTTATAAAAACTAAGATTCCATCAAAGAATCTTCTATTCGGCAATGGGTCCCACAGAACTTTAAACGTGGCATGTGTAGATTCGGACAACTGGACCTCAGATAGTGACACGTGGGACTCACTTCCCTCGTGTGAATTCCGTGGTGACTCAGCGTTCTCGGATTAATTCCACACTTTGCCGTTTCGAAAAAGGTTTTTTTCTATACGTTATTTAATTTGAATTGATGAAATATAAATATATCTGTTTATATTCAAATCATTATTTTAAAAAAACATTAATTGTTCTTAAAATGATTGTCAATCCGAGCACAATAAATAAATCTAAAAATTACTTTTGAAAGTCAAAAATTGAATGCTTATTAGACTGGAAAAAAAAAAAAGAATTCAAATTTGTAATTTAAAAAGCAATCTAATTCATGTCATTGACAAAATCGGAATTGAAAGGTTATGCCCTGAAAATTCACAATTTCGTAGGAATTATTTATGAATCTTTCTTAAACTATATTCTCTAAACTATAAAAATCGAATTTGCAATTCAACCGTTAGTTAACTTATACATCAATTTAGGAAAACGAGATATATAGTTTCTTTTAATAAATATATATATATATAAGTTATGTGTTAAGAAATACTGAAATGTATTGGAGAAGAGAGTTTTCATATTAATTCTTGATCGATTAATTGTCACCCAAAATTTTAAATGAGTATGGCTTCTAACCAACAAAATTAATATCCGCCCATTTCTATTGGCATTAATTGTAATGTACTGTTGTCTGTCTTTTTTATGAACCACTGTTTTGTTAATGAAATTTAATATAGATGATGAATCCAAAAATCAAAAGTTTGAGTATTCATTCCATGTTAAACTCAAAACAAAAATCTAACATTAAAAAATGAAAGAAAATACAACAATAAAATAGACATTCTTATTTATCTATTTATTCATTAATTTTTTTCTTTTTTATTGGCACGAATTTGAGCATAACTCAACTAGAATACGTTTGTATGAATGTTGCCACCCTATTTAAAAATATCTTAAAAAAAAAAAAAGAAAGACAAGAGAAAATTGGACTGTCATCTTTTCCTTTCCTAAAAAATAATAAATCCAACGTGTTGTCGACCTAGAAATATGAAAGATTCCGCGGTGGAAAATGAAATGTTATGGAAGAAGAAAGCATTTCACTTTCATTATTTATTAATTATTTCCACCCATTTTTGTCTGCATTAATTCATGCTTTCTTCTTCTTCTTCTTCTTCTTTCCTTTTTTTTCTTTCTTTTAGTTCTCGTATAAAGGCGTTGGCATTAATTAAGGATAAAGGTTAGATTTGACTTTCGTGGGAACAGCATAAATTTCCTTTTCATAAGATCTCAATTTGTACTTTGTAGTAAAAATAATAATATTTTTCTTGTTGCATTAATTTGGATCCTATGAAATTGGATTAGTTTTTAAGAAAAGATTATTTAAATTAGTTTATCTGTATTTTAAAATTGGAACAAGGATACATTTCTATAGCCTAGTCTTCAAATTTTGGAAAATAAGTATACTTTACCTTTAAAATTTAAATTTGTCACATGTTTAGTTTAGAATATAGAACTACAGATATTGGGAGTCAATATTCAAAGCTGTGTTATGTATATCTTTATCCCATGTGACAACTATGTTATTTAAAAAATAAAAAAAAATAAAACTGGCTTCTTTTCCCACTGAATCTATATAATAGTTTTTGTTCTTTTTAAAGATCATTTATCAAATTTCAATAACAATAACAAATTTTTTTTAAAATATTTTCAAAACTTGTCTTGATTTTTAAAACACTTTCAAAATTAACTCTATATAATTTAAAAACTCAATTGTCAAAAACTACAAACTTAGAGCCCTTTTGTTAATATTTTGACCTTTTTTTAATTTAAAAGATTAAATCTATAAACACTCCTTTTGCCCATAAATCTCTTACGTTGCTATCTACATTCTACCAACGTATTCAAAAAAAACCATTTCAAGTTGTGAAACTTCAATAAATAAAAAAACTTGTTTCTGTTTTAAAATTTGACTAAACATCAACTTCTTTATTCAATAAAGATAAAAATTATTGTAACAGATTAAGAGAAAATATGTTTAATTTTCAAAAAAAAAAAACCAAATGATTTGTAAAACAAAACCTAAAAAAGTTAACAAACATAACTCTCAAATTTCAAATGAGACAAGAAGAGCTAAAACAAGGCTTAAATTCAAGAAATGACTTTTCATTGAGATCTCAACCATCCTCCATCTGGATTTCATGTGATTTGCTGGATATTATGATGAATTCATACAACATAATACGAGTCTCGACATAATTAAATAAAGCTACTCTCACTTTCTTCTTGCTCTAATATTAAATGCTATAATTTAAAATATGTATGATGAATTCATACAAGATAAAAAGAATCTCAACATTCATGAAAGAGCAATATTTATCTTAAACAGTATATTATTGGACAAAGAGAATATTAAGTCACAGCCACAAAACCCCAAGACGACTAAATGGTTCTTATTATCAAGTCAACCCAAATCTTTGTTGCTCCTTTAAACATTCGCCATCATGGCTTTCATCCAAGAAAATTATACAGCGAGTCTAAAAAAAGTAATATAACTTGGTCACTTCAGGAAAAATAAAACAATAAGAATCACACAAAATAATCACTAAACGTGCTTTTTTACCATAGAATTAGAATTATCAAATCTCATTTGATTATAAATCTTGATTTTGGTTCTCAAAGTAATTACTATAAAGATTTGATTCTTTATTTAAAAATAAAAAATCATTAAAAAAAAAAAAAATCAAATGCTAATTCGGTATCCCAATTCACCAACCCATCGAGATTACTGAATGAACGACAATCATACAACAGTTCGAGATTCTGATTATTCCAAACAAAGGGGTAAATATATTTACTGGGGGAAAAAATCTTCCAGATCCTAGGGGAATTGATTTTCTTGATGCCAACGAACCTTCTAGGAACTAATTATCAATTTGCTAAAATTATATTTATTACACAAAAAAAGGGTTCTTAAAAGCAAAGCCAAAAAGAAATAAATCCTTTGAACCACAATAAAGCACAGATGGGCAATGGTACCTTTGAAAATGAAATCTCCAGTGGAATTGACCAAAATAACCACAATGCCCCTGAGTAGACAGACTGGGATACTTGAACCAAATTGGAAAACGGATCATGACAACAAAATATGATGATTGGGGTATGATTAAAAATAAACACTTGATAAAAAATTTTATTACTTCAGCTAAAATACTGATAAAGATTTACAATTTTTACATGTAACGGCCAAATAATCTGTAAATTGAAATATCAGCACACTAACTTCGAGCCCAACTCTGTGCCTCCACATCTAACACTCATTTTCTTTTTTCCTAAATAAGAAAGGCTAAAGCTTAAATCATGAATAGAAAAAAACCCAAACAAGTACAATTAATACCTGGGTTTAGGGATGCATGGAGACTTCTGGAAAACAACCGCACTTCTTCTGCCCTCCCGTTTGCAGGAAAAGAAAAAAGGAAAAAAGAAGAAAGACAGAGCATTGCAATTTCTTTTGTACATTAAGTGTGAAGGGACCTATTTATATAACTCAAAATGACATTGATGACCTAACTTGCACATATCTAACATCCTCAATTGATTTCAAGGAGATAACTTAGAAATCATTTCTCTCTGACATTCCCATTTGTATGGTTCTATTTGTGAAGCATATTGACTTAAGTTGAAAGAAAATCGACCAGAGAAGCATTATGGATGTAGAGATAATTGGCCGACGTGAACAAAATCAATCAATTAATAATTAAAGTGAAAGACATTGTACCCTGTCAGGAAGATTTCTAGGAATGGGAAGTGCAGTAACATATCTCTGGGGGCAAGATTTCTGAGAACTTGCGGTTAAATCAGAGGATGATGAGGCCTCACCCCCATCAACTTGTCCTCGGCTATGGAACTTGGCAAACCGATTGATAACAGAGAACTTTTCAAGATCCTGGCATTCCACTCTCAAATCTAGGATTGAAGCTCTCTTCTCCACTCTGGCATAGCAAAAGCAGCTTATTACTAATTTAAACTAAATCACATCAAGTAGACAACCAAATAAGGTCAGTAAACAAAGCAATCGCAGCAACAGCAGAAACCAAAAGGTGAAAGAAGTGCGATTGAAAAGCTAAAACATACAAGAAGCTACCTCAATAAATCATCTTCCATCTTCTGTCCCCGTTTCGTGAACTCCTCCACAATTTCTATAATTTTATGATCACCAGTTTTCTCCGATACCTTAGGTCTCTCAGGAAGGCTAAAAGGAACAAGAATAAACCATTGTATTAGTATAAACAAATAATGGAAACAATGTACAACCTGTTGTCCTTGCATGGACATTCAAAACTTTAAAATCGTAGAGGAAAATTCTTACGGATCTCTGCTTTCTGGATGCAAGGCATTATCAGGTCCTGTGGAAGAAACTATATTACAAGCATCCCCCAATGCAAGCCTCGCAACAAGATAAGCCACACTCTCATAATGTAAGCTGGCATCTGAAGAAAGAGTTGTAAAAGGAGGGGGACGAAGGAGCTGTTGAACTAGCTGTGTGGTCAAGTTAAGCCTCCTCTTCAGTTTTATCATCAGTCCATCGTCGATCATTTCAACTTCATCTTCTTTCTGTCAAAGGGTTGAACGCAACAAGAGCAATTTTTTAAATAGAATAAGAACTCTGACTAAATCAGAGATCTGGAAAAAGAAACATCAGCTACTCAAGAAGAGCATAGTTTAACAATTAGCATACCTTCTCAATCAGCCGGTTGGTTGCTTGAGCCCAGTCAACATCCGCCATGCTGCAGACAGAAATCAGCAGTTGACGTACGTAAGAACACGCATTAAATAAATAATCAAGCAATATGCCAAATCCATGAAATCCACCTTACACGAGATAACTTTTTGCACAGGATGGAGAATGTATATATCAAGAACCAAATTTTGTAAGATAATCGCCTTTTTGAAAATACAGAAAACAGATGAATCAGCAAAAGAAACAAATGTGAAAATGGCACACCACAAAATATTATTTTAAATTCTCAAAGCAATCTATTCCTTTACCCTTTTTTCTCAAAGCATTCCAATCATTTACTCTAATCAATCAGAGAGTGATAAAATCTTGGGTAATGAAGCAAGAAATCCTTTTTTGTATTTTGAGCAGTCAGTTTGGCAGTAGCATTTCTAGTCCATCCTTTCATAGCAGTTTCTTTCCTTTAAATTAAAATATTTTGGTTTTATTACTCTAAGGGAAATAGAACAACCTTATATCCTGCAGCCTTCTAAAACTTTGTGTCATTTCTTCATTCCATGGTAACAGTTCTGGTGCAGAGCTTTTGCGCTTTTTTGGTCTTGCAGCAGCCAAACTTTGATTAACGAAATCAAGTGGCAAAGGTTGACCTGCAGAGAAATTTCTGTGTTCTATCGACATTAGTGTTGAACTTTCCCGTGCATTATTCTGCTCACTACCATCAGCAGAAGCATTTGCTTGCTTCACAGAATTTTGAGCATTGAAACCATCAGGAGGCTTTTCAACAATCATAGGTTGATCCAAAGGCGGCTTCATGGTTGCATTTTTAGATCCAGGAAATACTGTTAAAGTTTGTCCATTTTTAAAGGTTCCATATTGATCAAACCAAGATGGTGCCATCTGAGGACTGATTTGAGAATGCTCCCTTCTCACAGAAGATGCAATGTCACCAGTAGATACATAGGCCTCCCCCTTCTTTGATGAAAAATTTACCGCTGCTGCATCCACATGTGTAATGGAAGCATGGTTAAGTGATGACTCTCTGACAGCATTACTGTGTCCATGCGATAAAAGTTGGCCCCCATCCAAAGCAGCTTGCTGAGAATCTACACCACAATCTGGACCTTTAAATCTCTTCCCACTCCTGTTAGTTGGGTCATTATCTGCATTTTTCATGGCCTGCATTTGATGCAGTAAGGAGTAGTGCTGCTGTGAACTAATATTTGGACGCAGAGAATGACCAGACATGTCAATATTTACTCGAGTACCCATAGAATTTGATGGAGATGCACCTAATGAGTGATGTCCAGCAGATTCCAGTCCACCTGATGCAGTTGTGGCCTGCAGGGAAATTTCACTCTTCCCACTCGAAACTTGCTTGCCAGGGCTTTCTTGCATTTGCTTTTCTCTCCCAATAATATTTTGCATATTGATGGAATTTTCACCATGGGCCATAGCCTCTAGTTCCAATTTCTCTCGACTGTCCATCTCTTTTTGTCCTGAAAAACTCTTGTCCGAATTCTCCATATGCACACGAGATTTGAACAAATCTGGGGCCGTTTTTGATGGATCTGCATGTAGTGAATGTTTCTGGGTTGTGACATTTGCCCACTCATTAGGTGAGACTTTTGAGAACACGGCACGTTGAGATATAGACACAGAACCCAATTCCTGGGCAAGCTGGGGGGAATTTTGTGCATTAGATATTTCACCGCTGTTTTGCTGAGATGTGTCAGCAGAAGAAACTAGGTTCATTTGGAGACCACTTCTGGAAATATCTGTCGACACCATATGACTATTTTCAACTCGCTCAGAAGAGTTATCAAAATTTCTTGAATGAATACCAATTCTGTCTGAAAACACATTAGCAGAGTGGTTGGCAACAAGGTGCTGATTTTGAAGATGAATTCTAGGATAAGGAAAGGCAGATTGAGAATTTGCAGCCAAGTTTCCTTGAGCATTGATATGAGGGATTTTATTGCCACCATGTCCAGAAGGTCCAGTTATATTATTTCTCAAATCCCTCTGTTTAGAGGCTACAGGAGGCAACAACATATGGCCACGTTCTCCTGTTTCAGAGGTAGAATTGGCTGAATTCATAACCATGGACGAGGAACAATGAGAAGATAAAGCAGCATCTTGCATGGACAATCGTTGAGGGGGACCCAGTTGCAAACCAAAAACTTGAGAATCAGAGGACTGATTTCGTGGTGTTTGACCAACTGATCCGTCAGAAGTTTCTGCTTCACCGATTTCTGAAGAATGATTTCGGTAAGAGGGACTATGTGTTGCATTATTTTGTTCTCTTGGTTGATCCACTTTGTGAAGAAGCTCAAGCATATTTTGGCTGGCATAATCAATAAAGAATGAGAGGGGATGATACTTAAATCATCATTCGAATTGAAATACATAATCCAGAAACACATAAATGCACACAAATTAATGTGATAATTCAGAAATCATACAAAAGGTGGGGAAAAAACTCACCAATTTCTAAGCTCATACACAGAATTAAGAGGAACCTCCTTTGAACAGAAAATTTGGTAAATCATAGCTACCCTTCGATTCAATCTAATAGATTGTCAGGATCAATTTTTAAATTAACCATTGGTGAAACACTGTTCAAATCATGCTTATGTCTCTCTCTGTGGTTTGTTTAAATAAGAAGCCAAACTCTCATTAACCAATCACAAGTATATATTGTGTCGAACAAAAAGACAATTATAAAAAAGGAAAAGGAAGGCAAGGTATCCACCCCGTAACCAAGCCAAGAAGAACACACAAAGAAAACCCTTCAATTCCCATAAACCAAGGATGAAATATGGATAGTAGTTATAAGGCTTAAACCCTACTTTAGTCCCTCAACTTTTTATTACATCCTTGCCCCTAAACTATCGTATTTTCTAGATAGTCCTAATCTAGGCACAAAAACCAGTCTAATCCTTGTTAATTAAAAACCAGTCTAATCCTTGTTAATTTTTATAAGCAGCAAAAATCAAAACCTAGGCTGATCAAATGTATTCTATGAACAATATTTGAAGTCATATGTAGTAGGTCAAGTGCTAGGTTCCTAAATGGCTTCAAAATTTTGTTAAATGACTGATTAAAAAAATTAATTAATTGCAATTACTGAACTTTATACTGGATGAAAGATTAAAAAAAATGGCAGTAGCATCATGCATAAATGGTAGTAACATCTATGTCTACTTTCCTTTAATAAAGAGTGTCGTTAGTTCTTGGATTCATGTTTTGTTGGGTTTGTTTTTGCCCTTGTAAAATTCTATTATTTCTGTCTGCAAGCTCAGTTTCTTACCACAAAAAAATTATTATTTTTTTAATCAAAAGTTGCATAAATGGTATTCACATCAATCATAAATTGCATAAATGATAATAAACCATTGTTCAAGTGTCACACTACCTTGACGGGAATGCCACATGCCGTGGATCATGACCAGCAAGCTTATCCAAAGAAGAAGAAAAACGAGATCCAAAAGGTGGAAGCATTCTTTTAGAAGGTAAATCTCCAAAGGCTCTCATTTCACTCTGAAAACAAGCTTAAGTCTCCATCAATCACAGAATTTTTAAACGTATACTCCAAATTAGCAATATACAAAATAACAAGATTAAAAGAATTGACATTACTACAAACTGAAATCTCAATCACCTTTTCAACTTCAATTGAATTCCCCTCTGTTCCAGATTTGGATGGCCTAAGATTACTCAGCTCACCACCCTTAAATCCATGAGAGTTTTGCTGCACATGTGCCTGTGGTTGTGTTACATGGCTTGTTCCAAAAGAAGGTTCCACGTCCATATCTAAATTCCCCATTGGATGGTACTGGAATCTTCGAGGAGTTACAGATGGCTTCCGAATGGTATTACCTCCTACTTTCTGTTTGCTTCCAGAAGAAGTGTGTGTATCACTAGCATTTGAACTTTCAATCTCATGCATTTCGGTCGCACCCTTTTCTAGGCAACTGTTCCCAGGTGATTCCAATATTTGAGAGCCCTTATCGATGTTATGCTGGTACTTTGTCACAAAACCACTTTCTTTCAAGTCCATTGAAGAATTAACATCTTTCCAAAAGGAAAGGTTACGATTAATCGGATTCTGTTGCCTGCTTCCTAGGTCATCTCTTAAACTGCTAGCATTAGCTACTGCAGCATTATTTATTAAATTAGAACCTTCATTGTACACCTGCGAGTTCTCTACCGCATGATTTGCATGCTGCAATTCATCAGTTGGGTTAGAAACTGAATCATGGTTTTGCTTGAAGGTAGCAGAAGAACCCATCTCTTCACGTATAGATCGTTTATGATCTCCACCATGAGAAGATTGTGACATGTTATGATTCTCATGATTTTTCATATTGTTACCCCCGTGGGAGAACATCGGTTCAATATGGCTCCAACCATTAGGCTTACTTGGTTGGCTATTATAGGAGGGGGCATTCTGTTGACGGAGCCAAGAACCTGACAAATTATCTGCATTGATTTCCACACCTGATGTCTTACCTTCGTTTTCGGATAAATTCCGACCTTCAGCAAGTGACTTCTGTTGCAGATTACGGTCTATCCACTTTCTTTCACCTTCCAATGATGGAGGAGTTGAACTTTGGGCACTACTGTTCTGAAAGCCTTCAGTTTGATGAAAGAATGATTTATGGCCTGACTGCTGAAATGCAGGGACATTGGCCGAGTTAATATAATTGTTGGGCTTATTATTAGCCTCGGCAGATACAGAAGAATGTCTAGAATTCAGTGTCTGCAAGTTGTTATCAACCCAAACCGGTTGCAGTTTTCCACTGTCATTAGCATCTGAATGCTGCTGATTCCCATTTGGAGGCCCACTATTATTGAAGTTTACACCACCCCACCCTTCTTGAACGCCCATATCCCCACTTGAAGTTTCTGCTACAGCTGACTGCATCAAAGCACTCCAACTTCCACTCTGTAAAAAGGAATATCCAGAATTAAAATCACTACCATCAGCCATGTTGTAACCACCTGCTGTAATATTGTCACTCCGACCAAAAGCATCCCACAAGTTGTCATCTGAACCATACAAAATCTTTTCCTCAGTGGGATCTAACGTAGCCACATTTTGTGATGGAGCAACCTGTGCCATTGTCTTCTCCTGTGACACTTCTGATCGCCCATCAAACTCTTGTCTGCTACAAAACTCCTGCATAGATGCATTTCTGTGTTGGAGATTCACATGCTGCAAGTTTTCAGAATTCAGTCCACCATTTAAACCTTGACTAGCAGACATGCCAAACATACTTTTCCCCTGGAAATCCTGTCTAACAACCATTCCATCTTGCATGCTAACCTGATCTGGGTATGCAGTATAATGGCTCCCCGAAAGGGAGTTGTTACTAACAGATAACTGCTGCATAGCAGGTTTATCTGTTGGAATGAGAGAGTTTGAACCTAGAAAACTACTCGCAGTAGAAAGAGGAACCCCATACAAAGATTGCTCAACTTGTTCAGGAATTAAACCCATCATGCGCAGTGCTTGTTGCTGCTCAGAAGGAAATACAAATCCACTAGAGGGACCCTGCATTGGTGTAGACAAACTATGCTGCAATGAGTTTGTATTACTCCCCATATGCTCAGGCTGCCAAGGAGAGGTAGATAACTCATTAATAGGAATACCATCAATCAGTGTGGCTGAATGATTTCCTGCTGTTGGCTTTGAGCTGGATGAAACCTGATTCATTGAAGCATGTTGTCTTGCTTCCTGCTGCTGATATTGGTGTTGCCTCTGAAGTTCTTGTATGTGTGACAATATCGCTTGTTGTTGCAGAAGCTGCATGTCAGGATTCCCAGGCTGCTGCTTAGGCAAAATCTGTGTCACACTGGGATTTCTGCTACTCAATTGCTGTTGACCCCCAAAAAAATCAAAATTTACAGGAGAATCAGTAGTTTCCAACCTAGCTACATTTTTCTTGCTTAGATCAGGATTATTCACTTGTTGTGCTTCATGAATAGATAGGCCTCTCGATGTTATATGCCTATCAGACACTGCATCTGCACCTAAAAAGTTTGCTTCAATTTGCCTTGCATGGAAAAGTTGTTGGCCCGCTGCATAACCATTCAGAGTTTGATGTTGATTTTGAGACTCACTTCTTCCAATCTCAGGACTTATATATGATTGGGAGAAGTTCAAACCATGAAGTGAATGAGAAGGCTGACCCAGTCCTCCGGAATCTGCTAGGGAAAATATAAACAAAATACAGTAGATGCTATAAATAAATAAAGGAATGACGATAATCCATCCATCACACACACACACAAAGTAAGAAAGAAAGAAATAACTAATTCATTGATAAACTATAAAGTAATACCTGGTTGATGTGCATTATAATTCTTCAAATTTGAAATAAAAGGAGAATTAATCTCTCTCTGGTTTCTAACCCATAGATTATTATTCAGACCAGCCCAGCTTCCATCAGCAGCCTGGGACTGATGCTGGCCCTGGTACAAATTCTCTTGGCCAAAGAAATTGTGGACCCTGTCTCCAACTTCGTTTCCAGGCATAGATGGTCAACCCCACTGTTCTGCTGGTAATGACTTTTGGTGTGAATATAGGTACCTAGAAGAAGAATAAAAGCTATAAACTGTTAAAAATCCATGCCTGCTACCGCAAACACACGTGTGGATTATTTTTCAAGTATGATTGTTGTCAGAAACCTACCCTCTTTTGGTCATTTAAGATTTCTCAGAATTGCCATAAGATGAAACTGTTCAAATGTATCCTGCATATAGCCACTCCATTACAACGTACTAAATTGAAAATAGATTTTAAGGACAGAAAAAATAGCAAAGAGTAACAACACAAAGATAGATAATTACTCATCATTGCCTACTCAAGGATGATGGGAATACAATTGGTAATGTTTACACCTTACCAAACCACCCCCACCCCCACCTTAGAAAAAGAAATCACATTTTCAATTATGTATTTCTTCCAACACAACAAATATTATTATCAAAACAAGGTAAATATAGATGAGTGAGTAGTTAAGGTCTAAAAACTGCAAAATTTGAAAATAGTCATGCAGTATCCATTTCAGTTATATCACTTGAAACCATCTTTTTAATTGAGGGAACATCTTTTTTTCTCTTTTTTGATATCTGTGAGTGTCTGAGCTAGCTTACGCGCACCAATTGAGGGAACATCTTACATTAAGAATGATGAAGACAAAAGAAATGACCACAAAAACTAAGGACAAACCAACATGTGGACCATAATAAAAATTGGAAACTACACAAATGGTCTAAAGAGGACCCAATCATTCGTAATCAAAAGAGGTTTGATGTCATTGATTTAGGTATTTTCATAAACCTTCTGCATGTAACATTACAAGCTGTAAATTGTACTATTTTCTCAATCTAGCAACAGCAAGTGTTGCCACATGAGCATATCATTTACAATCAGAACGACTTTATACCTCAACAGACAGCAAACCAACTGAAGGCAACAACAGAGCCCCCATACTTCTTTTTCCTCGTCCCTTTCCTAACCTGGAGTTTTATAGATAACCTCTTCGGTCCTTATAAGGCTTCATACCTGAGGAAGAGATGCTCTAAAGCTCCAGAAAATAAGAACCTAAGATTCTCCCTTGTGATTCCACTTAAAGGTCACATCTTAACTACTTAAACCGACCTGAATTTTGAGTTCAAATATTTCTAATTTTCCCGTTTATGATCTCTATCCTTTTCAGGTTGCTGTTCCCAGACTAACATGGATTTAGATTTGACATTTATTCATAGGTTCTGAACCACCATAGTCTTTCCAAGTGCTTCGACATTTTTAATATATCTTTATTTATCTATTTAGTGAGGTAGAGAGGGCATCTTTTTTCTTCTTGGCTACTGGAGTATAGAGTTTCTAGAGAATGAAATTTAGCCGTTCAGCATCATCAATAGTTTACGAGGTGTAAATTGGCTACTTTCCTTGTTTAAAACACAAACAAAAACAAGAACAAAGGGTATTACAATACCTCGTAATAAAAACACCAAACCAACCTGAAGATAACATAGCCAATACAAAAGGGAAAGAAACCAAGCCACCCAATCAACAACTGAACAGATCAGAGGTATAACTTCTAACATCGTTATAATTGCACTCCATAAAGCGCATGGTTACTGAATGTAGCCTTATAAACCATGCAATGAGCCAGTGAAATGAAAGTTACAACACTACGCAGAATGGGATCCGTGTGAAAGTTGACCTGCTACTTCAAGTCATTTTCATGACGGCAAAAACAAAGAAATAAAGACCACAAAATCAACAATGTCCCGGGTATATAAGAATGCAGCCATTTCCATGATACTAGTATTTCCACGAGCCATAATATAAAGATGACTGCGTGTATTCTCAATAGACGTTCGGCAGACTCCGTGTATCACATAAGCAGAACGCTTATCTCCATAAAAGACCATTGAACGAACGTGAGGGTAAAAGTGGTTGCAAATACTCATTTTCGCAGTATTAATAGACCGCAAAGAAGAGACTACGACATTACATTGTAAAAAAAATCTTCCCCAGATCCTAGAAAAGCTTACCAAACACGTGATACGCAAAAAATACGAAAATGGGGATGGGGATCGAGAGAAGCCATGTTGCGCTGACACAGGCAACAATACTATACTCGTCTGGAAACTCCATTATCGACAAAGGGAAGTAAAAGACACACCATAAACAAAACCAATCCCATCCTGCCTCCTCCATTTTTCAGACAACCAAACATGAACAGAAGCCACAAATTTTCTCCAGATTAACCCAAGGAGAAGGTGCAAAACAACAGTACAGGCTGTAACAAACTGCCTGACCACAAGACGCCACCACTAAATCATCTATTTACTATTTTCTTAAAAGAAATGACCCGCAGAAAAGGGGGAAAAATTAGGGTTTTAAAAGATAAAGAACGAGGCAACGAACTCACACTGATTTGATGAGCTTGGATATAAAACTTGAAGGCGATCCTCTGATAATGCTGGATTGTGGAGTGTTAGGGTTTGAATCAGAGAGAGAGAGAGATACGACTATATGAGCCTCCCCGAGCTCAGAGAGGGAGAGAGAGAGAGAGATAAAGTGATCGAAAGAGTGCGAAAATTTCAACGAACTGGAGCACAGAACTGAGGCTCGAACCGAACCTGAGGTTCGGGATGAATATGGGTGATTTGGGTCCGAATGTGAGCCCCGATTACTATCGCCATCGCCATTGCTGCTGCCCAATGAGGTACTGAGAATTCATGTTTTTCTTCCTCCCAATAATGAGTTTATGCACGTGACTTTAATGTGTACTGATAACTTAGGTTTGGGCCTGAGCTGGCCCGATAAAGTAGGCCCAAACCCAAATAGATCTCCCCAAATCTTTGGATTCTATCATATGGTTTGGACTCTTTAGTTATTCGCGGCCCATTTAATTTTTTGGGGTAAATGGGTAATTTCAAATAGTCGTTTGAAAAATAATCCAACTGACTTCGTATTCAGATTATTATGAATTTGGATTCAAATTATAATTTACAAATGTTCCTATTTAAATAATAAATTAGATAATTTTGAAATTCAAATTTAGCAATAATCAAATTTGTTACATTAATATTCAATTCCAAATCAAATTTGAGTGAAATTTATAAAAACAAAAAGTACACAAATTTGTTATAATATAACAAAAATTGATTAAATATAACTTTAATTCTATAGTATACACTCAGGAAAATAAAGGTTAAAAACTATTTTTAATCTCTAAACTTTCATTAAAAATAAAATTTAGTCCCTGAGCAATCTTTCAAATTCAATTGCCTAAAAGTCAGCATGATGATGAGATCACGTGGGATCTCGAAAATAAGGGAATCTTTACTGTTAAAAGTGTCTATTACCTAGATTAAAAAATGTCATTTCAAACGAACCGAGTTTTTCCAATGGATTTGCTCATAGGAGCACCGAAAACTTTGTGAACAGCTAAAGCTCCTTTTAAGGCTAAAATTTACTGTTACGAAATTATGCATTGTCTTATCCCTAATAAAGCTAACATTTATAAGAAAGTGATCCAACCTGATCTTTTATGTGTTTTTTTTGCAAGAACCATGTTGAAACGTTAATTCATATCGTTTGGAGTTACTTGACAACAAGGGTTTATGGCCCATATTCCTAGACAATATTCATGCTACGAGTTTAAAATTGAAATTTCAAAGATAACATATAAAGTTTAAAAAATGAAGTTGGTTGATTCTAATTTACTAAACACAGTTACGATTCTCTAATGACATGCCAATAAAACTAGAAAAACATAAACCGACTCACACATGAACCATGTGCTTTAAATTTTAAGATTGATACAAATTTGTAGGCTCGTTCTATCTCAACCATTAAATTAAAATATTAGAGTCTCTCAACTTTAAAGAAACAAGTATATGTTTCATTGCTCTTGTCTTTTTTATTTGTTTTTTTCTAGTACATCATTGCTGTTGTTTTAACTTTAACAAAATTGAGTGGCTGACCTATTAAAATTCAATGGATTTTTTTTTTTCTTTTTAGTTTACGAAATCAATGATTAAGGAATACATAAAACATAAAACAACAAAAAATCGACACACATATTTATGTGGTTTACTAACAGTGTGTTAGTTATGTCTACGATGTCAAGGTATAACTATTTTATTAGAGATAATCATTATACAAATTACAAAACCAATTGGCACATCTATGTTTAGAGAGCTTATATAGTGCATCTTTTTTAAAACCATATGGTTATAATCGTAAATAACCATAAATAATTAAAAAACAACAATAAACTAATGTTAGAGAGAGATTACAATAGTTATAGAAAATTAGTATTGAAATTTAACTCTCAAACTTACAATAGTTATAGAAAATTAGCTCCTAATTATAAAATTTAAACCCTTAAATTTTAAATTGATACAATTGTTACAATTATGTAAGCTTAAAAGTCTAATTTTATCAAATTCGATGGTTTGATTTTTACCATTCAAAATTTGAGAATATAATTTCCGCCACCACTCTACATTAAGGGTCATTTTTTTTGCAATTTCTACTACTATTGTAAGTAGGGGTGAACATGATCGACTGAAAAATCGAGTTGAACGAATTGAATGTGGTCAGTCGGAGAAGAGGAAGGATTCAGTCAATGTCTGTTTGGAAACACTTTAAACCGACATTTCAAACAAAATTCAAAGAGCAATACCGACCTAAGCGGATTGATTGATCGACCAAATATCGATTTTCAGTTATCAATGGTTGAGATCAATTTGAACATTCATTAAATCGACCATAGTCAGTTCGACGACGGTTTGGTAAAAATCGACTTTCATTGATGGTTGTACACCCTAATTATAAATTTGAAGATTCAAAAGTTTCAGAAAAGTTTGAGGTTATAATTACACGAATCAGTATACATTAGCGTCATTTTGGCAATTTGCCCTAATAATGATAATGGAGATATTTTGTTCTCACCCTTGCGTGGAGGCCATTATTACCGAGGGAAGCCGTGTCAAAAATCTAATGGTTAAATATAAGAGAAGAGCCAAATTGACAATTCAGAAGAAAATAAGGTTAAAAAGAAAAAAGAAGAAGAAGAAGAAGAAAATCCAGATCCCAGTGGGCAACCCTCGTAACATCGGAGCCCTTGGACCTATTCGGAGTTGCTGTTCTTTCGTTTTCCCGGCGAACCTACAGAATCACCATCAGGCACACGAAGACGACGATCACACGGCGACATGGGGGAGGAGAAGAGGCACCAGATGATGCAGAATCTCTTTGGAGATCAATCCGAGGAGGAAGAAGAGATTGATTCCGAGCACGAGTCCAATCCGCAACCCAATTATGCCTCTGTATTTCTTCTATCTATGTTTCTGTTGATTTACGTCTGTACTCGAACTTTCATTAGATAGATATCCAATGGTTGAATTTCGGGTAGAAGTTGTTATTTGTTTGTTACTATTTATACATACAATTAGCCATTTTCAGGGAACGACGCTTATCATGTGTATTGAGTGCTCATTGGGAATTGGTTTTACTGGGATAAGCTGGTTTAATGTTGCTATTCTTGCTTGGTTTTTATAGGATGAAGGGGAAGGAGGGGCGGAGCCTGAAGGTGAAGGCGAAGTGGAGGGACAGGGGGAGGTGGAAATCGAGAGTGAAGGTGAGTTGCAGGATGTTGATCCGGATCCTGGAGAAAGTGAGGGTGAAAGGGATCAAAGTTCTCAAGAAGTAGACGTGGGTCACCATAGAGAAGAAGAAAGTGAAGGGAAAGAGGTGGATAGCGACGATAGGGAAGAATATAGTCAAAGAGTGGTAACAAGCAGGAGGCATGATTTAGTTGAAAGTGAATCGGAGAGGTCTGAAGAAAACCACTACATTGACAATGAAGACGAAGAGGTGGATCAAACTAGGAGTCCAAGGTAATGGAAGTAGTATTTACCCCCTCCTGTATTCTCTTTTAGTTCAAATAGCTCCCAACCTTTTGTATTATTTTCAAGAATTCTAGTTTCATGAGCTCTTGACATCCCATTGGCACCGTTTGCATACGGCAGTTCTCTCCTTCATATTTTTGTACTCTTAGCATTTTTCTATCATATTATTCTTTCTTCTTATTTGTTCTTCGATAAGAAAATGGAAAAGGTGGGAGCAACTGGCACCAGAGAAGTTCATAAACAATCACGTCAAGTTATAACCGGTGTATAATTGTAATTACAAAATGAGGGATCCCATCCCAAGTTTCCTTCTGGCCTCCAACCCTGCTTTCTTTAGTTTGGCGTTTTTTCCTTTACCACCAGACCCTTCAAAATTGGCCTCCGATGTACAGAACCAAAGCATTTTTACTTTTCTTTTTAGAAAGGGATACTATAAAGGAGCTGTTTCATAGATATGGTAGATCACAACTAGAAGTTGTTTTATATTAAATACGTCCGAGACTTCTTTATCTATCAATGGACCTTAACTACATCTGCTAGCATCCTGAATTTGAATTTTGAACTGTGACAGGGAGGAGAGGGATCACAGTTCACATCCAGTTGCTGAAATTCGCGATGTATTTGGTGACTCTGACGAGGAAGAGGAAGCAGAATATGCAGTTGAAAATGATATTAAGCAAGACTCGGCTGTGAGTAATAAACGTCCATTTGCAAAGTTGAACAATTTCTGATTTCTGATTTTTAAAGGTCTTTAATTTTTTCAGAGGTCACCTATGGAAGAGGAGGGGAGCTTTGAGAAGAGTCCAAGACCAGATGATATCATTCCTGATGAAGATGCTCGGTATGAGTCAGATGCTCGTTATGAATCAGAAGAGGAAAATTTTGAGGTCAAACATAAAGAGAAGCCAGTTGGGCCTCCATTGGAGCTAGAGATTCCATTACGTCCTCCTCCTGCTCGCCCAGAAAAGGTTCTACTTTAAACTCTATTGCATTGAATTATCATTTGATAATTGATACATTTTTTATTTCACACCACAAAACTACCAAATTTTGCTTGCTTATCTGATGTTAAGAGTGAAATGCTACACTACATTGCATGAAATCTGATTCTAGGTTGATCATTCATACACTTCCTGCCTGTGTAATAATAATTTGTGGGTTCTTTTTCATGCTTTTGTTGTTAATATTATATAACTATTGTTCAGATTGCTAAGGATTTTTTTATAGGAGCAAAATAATAACACCGTGCTGTAATTTGTATGGTTAGAAATTTTATAGTCAGTGATACTGAAGTAGTATGCCCATTTTTTCTGTATGGACATTAAGTTCCCCCCTTTTTTTTCCTAGTGCACCATTCAATTAGAAGAAGTGTAAAAGATTACGACTATTTTGATGTGATATGAATGTGACAGCTTTTCAATCTGGTTGCAGATGAACATGATAAAAGTTTCCAATATTATGGGCATTGATCCAAAACCATTTGATCCCAAAACATATGTGGAAGAGGATATATTTGTGACAGACGAATCTGGAGCTAACAAACGCATACGGTTGGAAAATAACATTGTGCGCTGGAGGACTGTTAGGAAACCTGATGGCACAACAAATGTACGTTTCTTGCATTCATTCCATTGATTTTGCATGATGGATTGACATTTTAATTATTGCCAGTAGTGAATGAAGCCTGATCTAATAGAAGATTTTGATGTATTGTCTTTTGTTATTCTTTTACTCTGCATGAGTGCCATCCCAACTGTGGTGGTTTCTTTGTTTTTTTACACTACTTTGAGTTTTAACATATATATATATATATACGTATTTTTGATTTGTAGTATGAAAGCAATGCCCGTTTTGTGAGGTGGTCAGATGGCAGTTTGCAACTGTTAATTGGGAATGAAGTGCTCGACATAAATGTGCAAGATGCAAAGCATGATCAAGCACACTTGTTTCTTCGGCATGGGAAGGTGATGTCTCAAAACTAATTAAAATTGAAATTCAGATTATGATTCTGTTACTTTATTTTTCTTGTTAAACTGCTTGATCTCAAGGGTCTATATCTACTCATATCAATTTCTGGATTTGAGACTAAGAATTGTCCTCAAGTATATAGTATATTGCTGAAATCTGTATCTTCTTGTTGCTTCAGAGAGCAGTGTACTTAAATAGTTTGTGATTGAACTGCCTTGTCATTTTACATATTAGTGCATCATTGGAGGAGCTAACGTCCTGTGTGTACATTGAAGAGATGTTTTGATAATTTTCATATTTGGAGCATGGAATTTTTAATATTTATGTTTTTGGGCTTCGGATGTGGATATGATAATCATCCTTATTGTGCTTCCAAAAAAAAAAAAAAAAAATCCATCCTTGTTGCAAATAATGAATAAGAAAATCTACCTGCATTGTTTAGCCTTTGCAACTCTTATTTCCCTTTTTAGGGTGGTTGCACTTGTTAACGAGCAAATAACAGGTCTTTGTTTCTTCTCTATCGGTGGAAATATACTTAATGCGAGGATCATCTATTTTGTACGTGCAGGGAATTTTGCAATCACAAGGTAGGCTTATGAGGAAGATGAGGTTCATTCCATCATCCCTGACATCAAATTCTCACCGCTTATTAACTGCTTTGGTTGACTCACGACATAAGAAGGTGTATAAGGTTAAGAATTGCATAACGGACATTGATCCTGAAAGGGAAAAGGAGGAAAAAGAAAGGGTAAATGTCTAATGGTGTTTGTAGCTCTGAATCAATACATAAATCATGGTATTCACTTGCTGTACTGTACTTTGCTGTTGTAGGCCGAAAGTCAAACAATCCGCGCAAATGTGCTTCTTAATCGGAAAAAGGAAAAGGTTAACAAGAAATATACTCCTGTCATTGATAGAAGGCGCCAACTATCACCTGGGTTCTTGGAAGATGCCCTTGAGGAGGTATACTGTTGTAATTTTCTTGTTCCTTTGCAAATTACTTTTATTATCGGTCTAGGTTTCTTTTGGGGGTTGGGTATGTGTGAGGGAGTGTTGCAGTTTGTATGGAGATTCCCGAACTTACCATATTTTTTCAGGAAGATGAAACAGATTATATTGACGCACGTCGCTCCCGTTGCCGCTTTGAAGAAGATTTGGAAGCGGAAGCTCGAGCAGAAAAACGTATTATGAATGCAAAGAAGGTCTGTTACCTTTGTAAATGAAATCCTGCTCATTGATTTTAGTTAGAGTTCTAAAAAGGCAAATTAAAATTTCATCACAGGGAACTAGAGACATTCCCCGGAAGCCATCCTTTCCCGCTTCTAAATCATCTGGGCGTCCTGTGGATTTCTCAGACAGTGACAGGGAAGAGTCTGAGTACGAAAGTGAAGGAGAAGATGATGTTCCCGGGAGAGTTGAAGAACCAGAGCAGGAGTATGAGGAAGAGGGGGAAGAAGATGATGAACGTGATGAAGAGGCAGAAGTTAATGACGTTTCAGATGTGGATGAAGAGGCTGAGGTATGATTTGATATTTCTATTCTTGAGATCTCATTAATATAATGAAATATAAAAAGAAAAGGGGAGGAAAGCCCCAATCCTCGAAAGTTGCAAGAAAGCCTTCCCAAACATTACAGGTTGAATAATTACAATGGGATTTCAATTTATCAAGATCTTTGAAGGTTATGGCCCTTTGGCTCTCTCGCCTTGGATAAATTGGGAAACCTCTACGTATAACTCCAACCAATGTTTAACTCCACCCTAAACGACGACACTTAACTCCTTTTGTCATCCTTCCATTTTTTATGATAAAAATTCCCCTTTCTATTTGCAGGAGCCCAAACATAAGGTTAGAGATTATGGGGGCAGTCACAAGCGCAAGGGGATTGAATCTGATGAGGAGTCTCCTCCAAGAAAGGTTGCAACCCATCGTAGGATGGCAGTTGTTTATGACAGCGACGAGGAGTGAAAACTTGCTTCATATGAGATAAATAGTGAGTATTTTCACCTAATTTCTATTTGAATGCTAGTTATGGTGGAAACTGGAAAACTTTGCTTGATTTTACGTGCAAATGGTAAATAGCCATTTGTTACTCGCTTTTGATTTGTAGTGTGCTTTATTTTTATTTTAGAGTATATTTCAGTCGTTTATCTCTTTTGTATAAAGTTCTAAACACACTTGTTGTACACATAGTCGAGTTATCGGTTCATAACCAGCAACGTCCCAATTTCTACAGTTGAAAATGTTTCAGCCTCTGACCGTTCGCTGCAAGGCCAAAATTAAAACTGGGAGGCCAAATTCATTGTTAATGAATAGTTATAATGGTTGATAAAGAGTTCTGCTAATTGGAGAAAGGCCTTTTTTACTCCTGAACTTGTCTTCTTTTGTGCTTCACTTTTGGGAACTGGTTTTCTACTAGTTGGATAGAGCTGCATACTTTTGAGTTGCTTTATTTGTTCTAAAAATTTCATTTTCATGACAAAAAGTCGGCGTGAAGCAGTGAAATAAGAAACTGAAAGGTGTATCTCATTTTCATTTCTAATTAGCAGCAGCAGTGACACGGTTGAATCATATAATGCAATGTAGCATTCTATCCTGAGCGAGACGAACGTAGGAACTAAAGAATTCACCAGCAGAACTGGGGCAGATCACAAATGGTTATGTTAATGAGGCTCTACTTATTAACCCCACATATGTAAATTGGTTAGATGAGATTACGCTATGAAAGTGGCGTTTTCTTGGAATAATTCTCTGTGCCAAAGGACCCTTTACTAATTTCTGTCACAATGAAAAATCGTTGGTTTGCATATTCTCATGGGCCATATTTTTACCCATTCCTCGAACTGTATTTCCCGTATATATTATATATATCACAGGCGGTTTAACGAATTTCAATCTCATGCCATGTTTGGTTTATTGGTAAGAGAAATATAATGATAAATTGTTGTTAATTGTTAGGCCCTTCCAATGGCTTAATTATGTAATTGGTGTATTTAAATTTAAAATGTATAATTGCATTTAAAAAGCCAAAGCCAAAGTCAATTTTAGTTCGACGGCAATTGTCATATAAGAGACCCTATTTAAAAAAAATAAGGTATAAAGATTTTTGTACGAATGACCTTTTTTACGGATATCTCAATGTTTAACGATCCAACCTCCACAAACTGATGAAATTTGACTTTACATTTATGTCATAATACACTAATAGTGTTTTAAGTTAATTTTGTGTTAGAGATGTACCTCCAGCTCGATGATTTTTGTTTATCTAATGCAAGGTAGATTTGAAAAAAATCCATTGTGTATGAAAGAGTCATTTGTACAAAAATTTCATAAGTATATATAATCTAATATTTTTTAGGTTATGGAGTATTAAAAAAATACTAATAATCATACATGACATCAATTTTTTTTCTTCACAAATACTAAGTTACAATTTAAATAGTCTACACGTGCATTTTCTTTTTAGAAAGTATATAAGAATTTGTTTGATAAATAATAGGTGAAAATATTTGATAGTGATATACTAGAATGGGAGAGGTTCATCGAGGTGGTCCCAGTCGTTTCCGGAACGGCGAAGAACGTCAGCGACCTTACTCGAACACCAATAAGCCATTCGAACTTTCCGGAATCTTCTTAAAAAAATGTTCATTAAAAAAAAAAAAAGTAATAATAATAAAATAAAAGCATTCAGAATAATATATTCTTATTCTTAGTATTCAAATATCTTATCTAAGACACGTGATACTTAAATTATTACTAAATATTCATAGATGGTATGATTAAATATTTAATTGAATTTATCTACAAAAGAGAGCACTCCAAATTCTACAATTTAAATGGGTCGCTTTCAAGAGAATAAACATACCAAATCAAACGAAACCAACAAAAATTTCTGTAAGTTGATTTGATCAGTCTTTTTAATATTTTTTTTCTTAAATTTTTATGATTGAAAATAATAAATTGAAACGAAACCAACAAAAATTTCTGTAAGTTGATTTGATCAGTCTTTTTAATAATTTTTTTTTCTAAAATTTTTATGATTTGAAATAATAAATTGACAATTTTTTAAAATCCAAACTAACCAAAAGCCATTTTCTTTTGCCGATATTTTTTTGGTTTATTATAAATTTTCCCCTTTCGCCTCCAATAAATTCTTCACATTTGGATATAAAAGAAAACAAATAAAAAATTGCCCCTACATTTCTCATATTGTATAAAATTTTACTGTAAACTATACATTTCATCGGAATTGTATTCAAAATTAAGAAAAATGTTGCAATCTTAGTCCAACTCGAAAAAGTAATTCAATATTATACCTTCTAATGAATTTTCTATTTTAAAATCCTTAGAAAGAGTTTCACGAATTATAAACACATGCACATTACTTATTAGATTTCAAAGAAAAATATTAATTTTTTTTTTTTAAAGTTAAAACTTGCATAAATTAGGAAATTTACAAAGAATCTTACATTATTCTTTTTTTTTTAAAGATTTTTTTAGTACAATATGGATAAAAGATTCGAACTAAATCTTTTAATTGCTCACACATATTGTATAGTAGTTAAATTTACAGAGATTCTTACCTCATTTTTAACTTTTAGTTAAAGTTAATGGGTGAATTGTTAGAAATTGAATAAAGAGCAGTATTGCAACATTTAACTATATTTATGGTCCATTTGATGAATTTAAAAGTTTACATATCAAAAGGTTAGACTTTGAATTTTAAATAAACAATAAAAGTAAAGAAGGTGGAATTATACAAAGAAAAGAGCATAAATTAGAATAATTATTTTAAATGGCAAAATTGTTGGAAATGTTTTCAAATATAGCAAAATATTAGTGTCTATTAATTATAGACAATGATAGAGATGCTGATAAATGTCTATCACTGTTTATCAATGATATTTTGCTATATTTGAAATTTTTTTTCTTAATATTATTATCAAATATTAATATGAGAAAACTATATTGCAATCAAATTATTAAGGTTAAAAAACATTTTTGATTCCTAAACTTATATAAATCTAACAATTTAGTTCATGAAAATTAGTTTGTAATTATGTAGTTCTTATAATTTCAAATTTGTAACAATATAGTCCTTAAACTTTAGCGTAAAATTTTTTAGCAAAATTAAGTGTCAACTTTTATTACTTATGACTAAATCTCTATAGTTTATAGCTTTTCGATCTACATGTGTAGAAAATTTCATTAAAATTTTAATAATATTTTCATGATAAAAACTAAATCATTATAAATGGTTAAGTCGACAATAAATTGTTATTTATTAAGTTTTGGAGACTAGACTGATACACACTTATAAATACATAGACTAATCATCACCATTACCATCTAAAGTTCAAAGACGAAAATGTTACTTTCATAAAAATGCAGAGACCAAAAGTATTTTCTAACGAACCATCCAAATAGTAAGAATCACTCCAAACATGTCTTTAATCACACAAAATCAATTTATTTTTTAATCTTACGCTTTTAAATGCATTTTTTTATCATTAAATTGAGGAAAAGTATTTTAATGACAAAACTGTTGAAAATATTTACAAATAATAGCAAAATATCACAATCTATCCGCGATAGACCACGAGAGATTGTGATAGACTACTATTTGTGTTATCACAAATAAACAGTAATATTTTGCTATGTTTGTAAATATTTTAGTTCATTTTTCTATATTTGAAAACAACCTTAAAATTGATCTAAATAATTAAAAACATGTTTTGAAATAATTTTACAAATAAAAAAAATGATTTTGACCATTTTAAAATCACTCATAAATGACATATTAAATAATTTTTCTTTTAAAAGAAAGAAATTATTTTAAATGATAAAATCGTTAAAAATATTTATAAATAATAATAAAATATCATAATAATAGTAAAATTTTATTATATCTATAAATATTTTGGTTTATTTTCGTTAAAAAAAAAAAAAAAAACCATATAAAAATTTTCCAATGTAAAAGAAAAAGGGAAAAAAGAGAACGGAAATAACAAATGACGGGGGATGTGGGGCCATGTAGTGGCATTGTGAATAATTTCTGTTAAAATCTCGCGAAGTCTAGCTCCTTCCAGACTTCTCCATTTTCATTCCATAAGAACACCATGCCTCCACCGTTTTTATGCAGTCTCATTCTATTTCTCTGCATAAGCATTCTTACGCAACATTTCCATTATCGAATTTGGATTTCTCTTTTACACGCACCAAAGAGTTTCTTTCAAATCGAGTTTCCTACTACTGTTGGAAGGGCTTTGTACAAGAGCATCTCTGTTCTTCCTTATCGATCACAGTTTGTGTTCTTTGAATAGAAGGTATGGTGATCTCTTTACTTTTCATTTTAATTTATCGATTCCGGTTTGATCCAATGTGTTTTTTCTTGCTTTTGTTGTTTTATTTGATGGGTTTCGTTGTTTTTCGCTCGGATTGGTGTTGATTGTTCGTATTTTTTCTTTCTGCTTTTAAGATTCTTTTTTGGCGGATATGAATCCTGATAAATTCACCCACAAGACTAATGAGGCACTCGCCGGAGCTCATGAATTGGCATTGAATTCCGGCCATGCTCAATTGACACCGCTTCATTTGGCGGTTGCTTTGATTTCTGATCAGAGTGGGATTTTGAGCCAAGCGATTGCTAGTTCCGGCGGTGACAATGCCCATCAAGAAGTGGAGACGGTTTTCAAGCGGGCATTGAAGAAACTCCCATCTCAATCCCCTGCTCCCGATGAAGTGCCGGCGAGTACGACTCTGATTAAGGTGATTCGAAGAGCACAAGCTGCGCAAAAATCACGAGGGGACACGCATTTAGCCGTCGATCAATTAGTTCTTGGCCTTCTTGAGGATTCTCAGATTGGGGATCTGCTTAAAGAAGCTGGTGTCACCACCGCGAAAGTTAAGTCTGAGGTCGAGAAACTCCGTGGAAAAGAAGGGAAGAAAGTGGAGAGTGCATCTGGAGACACAACTTTTCAGGCACTCAAAACTTATGGGCGAGACCTGGTAGAACAAGCTGGGAAACTCGACCCAGTTATTGGCCGTGATGAAGAAATTCGTAGAGTGGTGAGGATTTTATCGAGAAGGACTAAGAACAACCCAGTTCTTATTGGGGAGCCTGGAGTTGGTAAAACTGCAGTGGTTGAAGGATTAGCCCAGAGAATTGTAAGGGGAGATGTCCCAAGTAATCTTGCTGATGTGAGGCTCATAGCTTTGGATATGGGTGCTCTGGTTGCAGGGGCTAAGTACAGGGGAGAATTTGAAGAGAGATTGAAGGCAGTATTGAAGGAGGTTGAAGATGCAGAAGGGAAAGTCATATTATTTATAGATGAGATCCATCTTGTTCTTGGTGCTGGAAGGACAGAAGGGTCTATGGATGCTGCCAATCTTTTCAAGCCTATGCTGGCAAGAGGGCAGCTACGTTGCATTGGGGCAACTACCCTTGAAGAGTACAGGAAGTATGTAGAGAAGGATGCAGCATTTGAGAGGAGGTTTCAACAAGTTTATGTGGCTGAACCGAGTGTGCCTGACACTATCAGCATCCTTCGAGGATTGAAAGAGAGATATGAAGGTCATCATGGTGTTAGGATACAAGATAGAGCTCTCGTGGTTGCAGCGCAGCTTTCGAGTCGGTATATCAGCGGTATGTATCTGTTTTCTTCCAGCTCATATCAATCTCTTGGAGCTAACTATAATGGTCATGAAGATATTGATGTTGATTTGGTTTACAATGTACAGGGCGTCACCTTCCTGATAAGGCAATTGATTTAGTTGATGAAGCTTGTGCTAATGTGAGGGTCCAGCTTGATAGTCAGCCTGAAGAAATTGACAACTTGGAGAGGAAACGAATGCAGCTGGAAGTCGAACTCCATGCTCTTGAAAAGGAGAAGGATAAAGCTAGTAAAGCTCGTCTTGTTGAAGTGAGTTTTGCTTCTTATTATTTTAGTCTTTGTAACTTGTGGGTATGCATTTGCTGACATTTAATTGATTTTGCTCTAGGTGAGGAGGGAGCTTGATGATTTGAGAGATAAGCTTCAACCTTTGTTGATGAAATATCGTAAGGAGAAAGAAAGGATTGATGAGATTAGAAGACTTAAGCAAAGGAGAGAGGAACTACAAATAGCTTTGCAAGAGGCTGAAAGGAGATATGATTTGGCAAGGGCCGCTGATTTGAGATATGGAGCAATCCAAGAGGTAGAATCTGCAATAGCACGGATTGAAGGGAACACTGATGAGAACCTAATGTTGACCGAAACTGTTGGACCGGAACAAGTAGCAGAAGTGGTGAGCCGCTGGACAGGAATACCTGTCACGAGGCTCGGCCAGAATGACAAAGAGAGACTAGTCGGACTTGCTGATAGATTGCACAAGAGAGTTGTGGGGCAGAACCAAGCTGTGGATGCTGTTGCCGAGGCTGTCTTACGATCAAGAGCTGGCTTGGGGAGGCCACAACAACCAACAGGATCTTTCCTGTTTCTGGGTCCAACTGGTGTCGGCAAAACCGAGCTTGCAAAGGCACTCGCCGAGCAACTTTTCGATGATGAAAACCTCCTGGTGAGGATTGACATGTCTGAATATATGGAACAACACTCAGTTTCACGCCTTATTGGTGCTCCTCCCGGGTAAATACTCTTCTTCATCATATAGAACAAGAACAATGTTTTAGTTTATAGGAATTAGTGAACAAAATCTCACTGGTGCTTGTGATTTTTCAGGTATGTTGGGCATGAAGAAGGAGGCCAACTCACAGAGGCAGTAAGGCGGAGGCCTTACAGTGTTGTTCTGTTTGATGAAGTGGAGAAAGCTCACATCTCTGTCTTCAACACTCTTCTCCAAGTTTTAGACGATGGAAGACTAACCGATGGTCAAGGCCGGACTGTAGATTTCAGAAACACAGTTATTATCATGACTTCTAATCTTGGAGCTGAACATCTCCTTTCTGGGCTTATGGGCAAGTGCACAATGCAAGTTGCTCGTGATCGAGTCATGCAAGAGGTACCAAAAATATAACCAGTCCTTTGTTCTCTGTCTATAAATCACCATTTGGTCATTACAATGTAGCTAATATTTGCCTTTTCTTTCAGGTGCGGAAACACTTTAGGCCAGAGCTGCTTAATCGTCTGGACGAAATTGTTATATTCGATCCCCTTTCACACGACCAACTCAGGAAAGTTGCTAGGCTGCAAATGAAAGATGTTGCAGCCCGGCTGGCCGAGAGAGGTGTTGCCTTGGCCGTGACCGATGCTGCTCTTGATTACGTCTTAGCAGAGAGCTATGATCCAGTAAGTATAGATAAAGAAAATGAACATACAACCTCGTTTTGTCCCCAAAAAAATGCTAACTTTATGCTCTATTTGTGGTCATTTTTTCAGGTCTATGGTGCGAGACCCATAAGAAGATGGCTGGAGAAGAGGGTGGTGACGGAGCTCTCCAGAATGTTGATCAAAGAAGAAATCGATGAGAATTCAACTGTGTACATTGATGCTGGGGCTGATGGGGATAGGTTGGCGTACAGAGTGGAGAAGAACGGTGGTTTTGTTGATGCAGCGACTGGGAAAAAGTCTGATGTTTTGATTCAAATCAACAATGTCCCAAGAAGCGATGCTGCTCAGACTGTGAAGAAGATGAAGATTGAAGAAATTGATGATGATGAAATGGAAGAGTGAAAGAGTCATCAAATTTTCTAGGATTGTTCATTTTCTGAGTGGATTGATGGGACCGTTGTGAAAGATTTTGCATCTAATTCTGCGTTTTTTGTATTTTGATAAACTAACAAATGTACGTACTGTCTGTCGAAAGTTGTTCAAGTAAAGAAGAAGTCTCTTTTTTTCTTGTATGGAATTGGTTGATTTGTTTACTCACAGTGCATGGAGGGGTTTGATTATCAAACTCAAGATTTTTGTCTTTTCTCCTTGACGAGAACTTTAGAATCAAGAGAAAGTCTCAAAAGATAAGACCATAAACAAAATGAATATCAAAATAAGAAGTTCGAACGTGGCCTTGATCACTCGGTGTTCTATACCATTCTTATAGAACACGATTGTTGTCAACGAGAAAATTTAGTCATTTAAAAATCAAACTATTACAAGATTGTTAGTTAATTATGAGATGAATTTGATGTGATCTTATATTGCATTTGAAAATTTTATGTATTATTTGCATGAAAAATCAGATGTTGTCTGTTTTGGAAATGGTTTGGTTAAACAACTAGCGATCTTAAAGATTTGCAAGAGTTTGATCACGAACGAAATGAAAATTGATTTTAATGTACCTAGTTTGAGCATGAAAAAAGCAGATTGTACGCAAGAACTGTGGTAAAAAGATTATCACACCAAGTGATAAGGGTGAAAGGAAGAGATACATGAAGTTCACACCAAGTGATAAGGGTGAAAGGAAGAGATATATGAAGTTCACGAAGCAGGGAACCAAGCCACATGATCTCACAAGCCACGTGAGAGAGAGCCCAATACTCAGATTCAGTGTTGGGCCAATGAACTTGCGATTATCAAGTGAAGTCGCCCAATCAGCATCAAAAAAGCCAGTAAGGGAGAGATATCGAGTAGTTTGGATGTGGAATTTGAGAGTGAGAGTACCCTGTAGGTCTGTAAGAACTGGTTTAAGGACCTGTCAATGATTTATGGTGGGAACTTGATTAAACTGATTCAATTTATTAACACCAAAAGCAATGTCCGAATGAGTGTGGAGAAGATATTGAAGAGAGCCAAGAGTACTCTGATAGAGGTGGGGGTCATTAGTGGCCTGTCATGAAGGCTTAGATGTTTACCTGAGACTGGAGAAAGGGCTGATTTGGGATGTTGAAAGGTCAAGTCGTCTAAGTAGATCTTGGATATGCTTGGTTTGAGTGAGCACCAAACGAATGGAGGTTAAATGAGCTTGAATTCCGAGAAAATAATGAAGAGGACCAAGATTTTTTTAGGGTAAGCTCAGTTTGAAGTTTAGTAATGAATGATTTAAGTAGGTGATCACTTGAGAGCCAGTGAGAATAAGATCATCCACATAGACAAGCAGAAACATGATCTCCTGAGTAGAGTGGTAGGTGAACAATAACATATCAGATTTGGATTGCAAGAATCCCTAAGAAAGAATGATAGACTTGATTTGATCATTCCATGCTTGAGGAGCTTATTTAAGCCTATAAAGAGTCTTTCGAAGCTTGCAAACATAGTGGGGGAATCGAGAGTCAACATGCCCTTGAGGTTGAGCAATGAAAACATCTTGTTTGAGAGTACCATGATGAAAAGAGTTACTTACATCCAGCTGCGGCAAAGGCCATTTCCAAGTAACAGCAAATGTGAGTGTATTCTTCATCCAGCCAGCCAGTATATAAGAAGTAAAAGTACGCATATCCATTGGAAAACCAACAAGCTGAAGATTGTCAAAATAAGTTTTCATGGAGGATAGATAATCCTCCATTTTGGTATTACCTTTTCTTGTTCACTGCAACATCTGATGTTGTAGTTTTCTTGAGACCTTGCATGAACTCCATAATACTTTTAAATAGCATTCCATAGATTTTTTGCTTCATCATGGCCCATGCCTTAGGGCTACAATGGCAGGGGACATCGAGTTGTAGAGCTAGCCCACAAGGATCTGATCAGCAGCAAGCCAAATGTCATATTCGAGATTTGGAAGAAGACCATTAGTTTCACCTTCACATGGTGGAATAATAATTGATTGTTCAGGAGGAGGAGTTTTTTCAGTAAGATGGCCTTCCAACTTGTAGCTTCTCAGAATGGGTAAGACAATATTCTGCCACAAGAGAAAATTGCCTTTGTCAAGCTTGATAGAGGTAACCTGGTTGAGAAGATTGGTGAAGGGGTTCCAAAGGGCATAGTGCCAGAACGCACTTGATACCTATTAGGAACAAGTTGAGTTTCCTTGCTGACTTTTAAATTAGAATTGTTCTTGGTGGATGAAAAGGGTGTGAGGGTAATTGGATTCACAGGTAGATCGTTCTTTCTAGCATCGGCCATTTGGCTCTAGTACCTAATTTGATTTTTGAAAGAAAAAAAAGGGGAAGAATGAGAGAGAGAGACATAATGCTCTTTGTGTGTATTCTGTGTTGCTTGAATACATAGAGAAACAATACAAGTCTACAAGAGGAAAGATTTTGCACATCTAATTAGAGAGATTTAAGGAAGATCAAGTGGGCAAAATCTAAATAAATAAATGATAACGTACCTGGGACAGTAGTAAACAGTAAGGCAAGTACACAAATTAGGTCTTAACAATTCGATCCAAAGAAAAAAAATAAACACTCGATTAAGCTTTTTGAGACCGATGGATAAGTGCACATATTGTTTGTAATAGAAGATAAAAATTCAAATATGTGTCTTGGTCTAGGATGTGCATGTGGATGCTCCATCCTTCGATTCATAAACTAGATTTACATGTGAGAGAGTAGATGAGTTTCAATGATTTTTAATATGACTATAGTCCGGAAGAAAAAACAATTAACAAACTGTAAACCTAAACTTTAGGTGAATATGGAATAACAAACAAAACAAAACAACTATCAATGTGTACATAGTTGAGTAGGAACATGACTATTAACAAATTTGTGAGATGGTCGTCTCACTCGGTCGGGTTGGAACATGTAGGCCCATGATTCAATGGTCTAATATGTCTATACCAACATTAGGACAATAAATACTTGAGTTATATGAATATATGTGTTAACCTACATTTAAATATTCTAAATTGGATTTACCTGGCATATTGAAAACCATACCAATTTTTTTGGTCTCTATATTTTCAAGTTTGTTCAATTTTAATTCCTACATTTTCGATTGTCCAATTTTAATCAATCTTAAATTTAATCTCCAATTTTAGTTCCTTTTGTGATCTATTATTATTTTTACTATATATTTTGCAAACATATTTATAGACTATACTTGTTTGCATAAAAATTATTATTATTATTATTTAATTAAATTTGGTAAAAAAAATTAAGAATAAATTTAAAATTTATTGAAAGTTCAATAAGTAAAATATGCAACTAAAATGGTTATTTAATCTAAAATTACTTAAACCCCTGACAGGGATATTTATGTCTTTTTTCATCTAATGGGTCCTAAATATATATATTATTGAAAACTGGCCGAAATGTGACATTTTATAGAATTTCACATAGAATAGAGGTCTTCCAAGTTAGAACTTCTGTTTTTCTTACATCAATTAGTTATTGAAGTCGTTTTCCATCGACTAGATTTCGTACGAATCATCGTCGTCTTCTTTGCAATTCCGATAATTTGCTTCAAATTTCACTATTTCCTTCTCTCCCAATCCATCCATGCTTGATTCTTTTATGGGTCGCTTGATCTGAGTTCAGTAGATCGCAAACTTACCTAATTTCGCTGTTTTCAGAAATGGGGACGATTCTCCAAGCAGTTTACAGTGCCGCAGACCCTTTGTCGCCTATTGGGAGTTTTTCATCTCAGTCCAATGGGGACGATCGGGGACTCACTGCCGTCACTTCCTCCTCCGGTTGCCATGGAATGTGGTATAGTGCTCTATTGGTTGCGCCCTCGGTTTTGTTCGCCATCTATTTGGCGATTAGTGCCATCAAGAACATGAAGAAGTATTTTCTTGGTCGGTCGTTTATAATGGTTTCGTATTATGCCCTTCTCTGGATCACTACGCTCCTAAATCTTGCTTGGTGCTCTCTTCAGGTGAGGTGGACTTTTAACGAAGGATAGTTTGCTTTGATTTAATGACTAATGAGCTCTCTTGCACGACGATAATATAGGATTTGTGTGTCGGGTACCTGCACATAATAATTCGTTTTCAAACTCCTATTCATTTTGAGTGTATTCCTAAAGGGAGCCTAGTTGCATCCAACCACAACAACTTGGTCTTCAAATCCTTGTTGATCCCATGGAAACCTGAAGGCAAAGCCTTCTGATCACCCCCTTCATTTAATAGCAGGGATGTATGGGTACTTTAAGAAGAGATAACCAGCAGTTACGACAACTTTAGTCTATTCTGCATCGAATATACCTACTAGGGCTTGGGTACATAAAGAGGTTTTTAACAGTACTTAATCATTCATCATCATGGGAGTACTTTTTTGAAGTAAAGAACAAAGGATTCTAGAATCTAGACTTGTACTGCTTCCAACATGTCCTGTTGGTTTTAATGGTAGTATGCTAAGCAGTCTTGAATCCGAACCAACCCCATGTTTTCAGACTTGGAGCTACATTTTGACATATTCTGAAGTTCATGAGATTGAGTCAGTGGCGGTGCTACTAGCACTTGCAAGTGCCTATTACCTATCCAAGCCATAGCATATCTTATATTTATTGTGATGTATTATCCCGGCAGTTTTAACTTTACATATCTTTTCCATTGGTTATTGATTTATGAGATGGATACTTTTCGTAAATTTGTGCTATTTTAATCCTTTGTAAGCAGGCATGGGAATGCTCCCCCAGGAAGAAGGTTCTTTGGAATCTTTTGTCATTGTTCACATCATCTGGAATGTTGTTTCTGGAAATCAGTCTATTAGCTTTCATACTCAAAGAAAATTATTCGGGTGGGATGGAAGCATTGTTGCACAATTTTGTCATCTCCGGAATTTTAGTTGGTGTTGATGTGCTTCTTAAGGTAATATATGAATGTACTTTCAGGTTTGTGTGGTTGATTTTTCCCTTATTTGATAGCACAATCTGTGCAACTTTATAGCCAATGGTCCCATAGTCGACTTTTTTCTAACAGTTATTGGTTGGTGACAGAGTTAGTTGTTTGATATTTCGGTTGTAATTTCTTGATTATGATGTTGTGGTAAAGGGTTCTTATTTGGATCATTTGTAGAAAAGAAAATCAAAAGATTCTTGAGGTGGTAGCCATATTGGGATGAATGTATGGCTTCTAGATGGTGTATTCTTTTCCTTGTTTCGAACATTGTTACTACTATTTTTTCTTCTTCGGTTGCTAACTGAAGTGGTTCCTGTTGACTCCTTGATTCTTATTAACTCCGTTCGTACTATTCATATTTTCAATTAATAGTTTAGTTTAGTTTTGTTCAGTTTTTGTTTTTTGTTTTATTTGTTTGTAATTTTCCACCCTTCCCGCTATGGTAATTGAACATCTACGTATTTACCAAATGAACTTCTGTTCAGGTCATATACGTGTTTGGATTTGGCATCCCACTGTTCATTGGGGTTGGTAGTTCACACTGGGCAAAGTGGGGTGTATGGACCATCCACAAGTTATTGCTAACCGCAGCATATGGCTACATATTGTTTGTTCACTTCTCAAAATGGAGAGATAAGCTACCACGTTAGCACATATTCATTTCTCAGTCGTTATTTCTATACCGATTTTCATCAAATTAACAGGGGATTTGTTGTGTCTCCAGCCAGACCATCATTCTACAATTACATCGCTGTGATGTTTGTTGTTAGCGCTTTAGCATTTTTTGCCGGCGGGCTTGCCGCGTTTGGAGTTAGGTTTGGCATCTGGTAATTGTACCTTCCTTTATTTATACTATTCAATGAGTTACTGTTCAGATTCTCTTCTCAATAATCTTAGGGTGTGTATGGAATGCCTTTTCATCTTAGGGTGTGCTTGGAATACCTTTTCAAGTGTTTAATTTAAAAAAAAAGTCATTTTGAAAGAAATACAAATATTTGGAAATCAGTCAAAATGAATTTTGAAAGCTATCAGTATCTTTATTTTAAACACTTCATATTAAGAGTGTTTAAATGAAAATGAATTTTTGAAAAATATTTATTTTTTAAGTTATCCCGGAAGCAATCTCTGTGGAAGTTACAGAAATGGTGATTTTATGTCGTAGGTTGTACAATTTCACTGTTATCAGCTACCATTCCATGTATCTTCCTTTCCTCTACGTGACGTTTCTGGCAGATTTTTTCCAGGTGAAACCCTTTGTGCATTGTAGTTGATACTTCTAAAATTCAATTTTTTGTTTCGTATCGTATCGTTTTGTTCTGTTTTGCTTTTTTTAACAAACAAATACAGGGTTTGGGAAATTGATCCTCTAATTTCATTTCAAAGAAAGGAGTATATGTGATTCACAATTGGACTAAAGTGTAGAAGTATTGATTCTTATATATTGAGTCCAAAGGATAAAGAATTTTCATTTTTCAGGAGGAAGACTTCCTTTTGGAGAATGCGTACTATTCAGAAATGAGAGATGCAGGATTCTTTGATTCAGAGTGGGATTAGCCTCAAGTCTTAATGGTTGAATGGTTGATGTTTACACACGATGTAAATAAACATAAACAGAAAATTCTCATTAGCAGTAAAGCCTCATTCGAGATTCTGATCTCAATCAATCTTTGATTTTGTTGTGAACCACTGATCTCTTCCAGTATTTTGAGCAAATTTGTCTGAGTTATTCTCCCCTTAGTCTTTGAGGTTTGATTTTAAGATCGGGCAAAGTCACAAAACACCAGAATGGATGCACCACATTTCTGACTTGGGACACACCAACTAGGAGCAAACACACCATGGAGAATTGAGAGGACCTCTGTCATACCCTCGGGCACATTTCCAGTTGAATCTCATCTTAATCATCTTGTATATGTTTAACAATAAACTATGTTTCTTTTCTAAAAACAACAAATGCAATTCATCTTATTGATGTCCTAAGGGGAAATGACATATATAAGAAAACAATTGAACCAGCTGTGCAATGGCTGATGAAGAAACATTCCTTCTAACACCCCAGCGAACTCACTGTATTCATCATCTATGCATGTTCGTGTGCTCTTCATTATAACATATCTGCTAAAATGTTGCTGTTGATACTCATGTTACTCTCGCTCTTAATCTCGCTACCATTGTCCTTGACTACGGATTGTAAGGTCTTCTTTATTTCATTGCAATTCGCAATTCCTCAATAATAAGAATAAGAATAAGAATAGATTTTGTGATATTTATATAGTTAAAATTGTAAGCAAAGCAATTGTGTTAAGTTCACTGAGACAACACATCATCTGGTCGAAAAAGAACGTGCGATTCTTCAAGACCCTTCATCGAATCTTTGATCGGCCATGAAAAATGAAATTGTTAGCAGAAGACCAATATAACACTGAAAAACTTGAAGCGTAAAATCTAAATCTAGATCTACTAGAAACCAACAAAATTACCAAAACCCACATTCGGGAATAAGCAAACTAGTATGTGCCACCTTGATTTCACATCATAAATTATACAAACAAAAACAACATTGATTTTCTTGCGGTCATAGATGTATATAGCCATTCCTGCCCTCCCAGCCTCCAGCTTTTTGGTAATCCAACATTTGCTAGTTTTAAAATATCATCACCAATATCATCAGCTCGCAAAAGATGAAATAAATCCAAGAAGGTATTAGGAAGATTTTGAGAATCGAGCAGCCTACATTTTAAAGCCGAAATGTTGAAACAAAAATTCTACAGGAAATGCATAATAAAAGAACTTGCAAAATCTAGAAACTGAAATAGATGGCCATACAATCAGAGTTACCCAAATATAAAGTAGAATCTGATCCCTTTATCTTATTCTTCTGCATCTTCTTTATTCTTCTTTTTCTTCTTCTTCTTCTTCTCACTTCCATCAACATGACCATCTGCTTCACCGTTTTGAACATCTGCAGCAGGTAATTGAGAATCGTCATTTCCAGACTCCTTGTCTTTCTTTTTCTTTTTCTTTTCGGACTTTTGTGTCTCAGGTGTACCTGCTTCTTTAGCTTCTTTGTCCTTCTTCTTTTTCTTCTCTGAATTCTCAACATTCTCCTCATCCGAAGGTTCTTCTGCAGTACCCTTCTCTTTGTCTTTCTTCTTCTTCTTCTTCTTCTTTTCTTTCTTCCCGACTTCTTCTTCAACTTCTTCAGCCTTTTCAGCCTTCAGTTTCTTAGCCGGAGCAGCTTCAGTTTCTTCATTTAGTTTTCGCTTCCGCCCACCGTCATCTTTTCCTGTCTCTTCTGCAGCAGTAGGCTTAGCAGTTGCAGTGTCGGTAGCAGTGGGTAAAACCAAATTCCTCATCCATTCCTGAGGAGTGTTCTCATTTGGCTTTCCATGCTTGTCCAACTTCCCTTCCCCAATAAGTTTTTTCTTCATTGATGCCCTTGGACCTAGTCCCCACTTCCTTGGGTAAGTATCTCGATCCATCACAACCCTTTTGATCTTTGCAACAACACCATGGTCGCAAGTTGCCATCACTGCAGTAGTCATCTCTGCAATACCAAGAGCAATGGCTTCACCTTTGGTGGTCATAAGTACAACTTCTTCCCCAGCTCCAATATCGTTTTCAAATCTCAACAACCCTGGAATCATCAACTTCGCACCATAACAAATAGCATTAACAGCAGAATCCTTGACAACCAATCTTTTATAGCTCGTCAAAACCACCTCAAGAGGCATAATTACCCTCCTCAGATAGCTTTCATCCTTGAAATTATCATAAACCCATTGAGCATCCATCACATCATGCATTGTAACCATGTTATCCTTCTCACCCAAAATCCCAGATCTCACCCTCCTAAGCTCCTGCATATGCCCTCCAACGCCAAGAATCAAACCCAAGTGCACACATAACGTCCTAACATAAGTTCCCGCTTCACAAGAAATCCAAAACACAACCAAATGTTTATCAGCATCATACTCAAGAAGCTTGCTTTCATATATAGTTCTAATCCTAAGTTGTCTTTTCACAGCAGATATCAACGGCGGCCTCTGAAACACAGCCCCAGTGAGCGTCTCCAGAGCCCGAGCAACCTTAGAAACATCGGGCACAGCAGAATGCAACCGTGCAACACACACGTACTCTTTACCCGCACCCTGTTGCGATTTCACAAGCCGCGTGGCTCGATCAATGCACACAATCAGGTTCCCAGTTACCTTCGGGTCCAGAGTACCACTATGACCCGTTTTATCAACCCGAAGAATCCGCTTAATCCAAGCAACAACTTCGTGCGACGACGGATTCGCTGGTTTATCAAGATTGAGAATACCATACCTGATATACTCAGCCAGAGGCCGTTTGAGAGGTAAGAAACCAGACGGCAGAGGAGTGTAATGACCGGTACGTACATTAAGACGGTCGTAGTTTTTCAGAAGAATAGGCCATTGAGATGTGTCCACCGGAGGAGTAAAACTGTGAGGCTTGATCACAAAATCAGTAACATCCTCTCGCGGCTGTTCGTCGGAACCGACAGCCGGTGACGTGCTCTTGTGCTTCGACATGGCCGAACTTCTAGAGGAAATCGTTTTCTCTAGGGTTTTAGGGTTTTAGAGGAGCCCAACTTGGAAGACAACCGTTTCGGCGCTACTACCAGTATTTATGGCCTTGTTGGGGGTCGGGAAATTTGTACGTTTTTTCATTTTTCTTTTCTTTTGTTACTCTCTCATAACACGTGCAATACACGTGACTAGTAAATATATAAATATACTTATAAGATATACATAATAGTAAAGGATGTGGAAATCAAATTTTAAATTTTATTTTTGTTATTTCAAGTATTTAAGTTTTTTTTAATACACATACATCTATATATAATTATATTATATTTTAGGTCGACCTTTGATAACTAACTTAAATGATTAAAATAGTTCATATTAAAAATGATAAAACGACGATATTCTTAACTGCTAATCTAATTAGTCGGATTATATATATATATTTCAATTTTCACTTTGTTGGAGTTAATAAAATAAAATAATTTTTTTATTTGGTTGTGGCTAATGTTTAGCACTAAGCTTTCAAATATATACTTTAGCCAATCTACATTTGTTGATTTATTATTAGTAGTTAAAACTAGTTAAATTTAATATTTTTAAAAGATGAAAAATGAATAATTTCACATCTTTCTATGGTCCATTAGTGGGGCATATATTAGAAAATAATCTAAGAAATGCTAAATGGTTTACAACTAAATCTAAAACATCTTCTCTGTTTTTTTTTTTTTTTTTCTCCTTTTTGATGATCTTTTAAAATAAAAATTTATTTGAAACTATATAGTTATCATCCGATCTATTCCATATAGCCTAAAATTCAAAATTTAGTTGTAAGTTTCATAAATTTAAAAGAACGAAAATGGATGGAAATGATGTATCCTATGAAATCTAATGAATTTTATTAGGGTGAGTTGTTATATTTAAATACAATACAATATGATAAAAGCAATTTTAAAAGAATGAAAGTTGGGTAAAACAAATATGGTGGAGATCCCGTATTCTATGAAAGCAAATGTTGGGTTGTGTAATTATAAAATACAATGCAATAAGATAAATCCAATTTAAAAGAATGAAAGCTAATTAAAACAAATATGGTGGATATCATGTAATGAGTAATCTATAAAATCAAATAAACTCTATTGAGGTGAGTCTTCATACCTAAATGCATTATAATTAAATAAATAAAAAATAAAGAAAAAATTGCGTAAAACAAATCATTTGATCATATAACCCACAAAACCAAGGGGACGGAAGTAATGGTCAATGTGTACCTTATTTGGATTATTTAGCATCTTCATTTTTTTCATTCCCTCGTCCTCTTCTCCCCACATAATGCTCGTTACTAAAAGTTATAATATATAAACTTAAATAAATCACATATATTTATTTCCAATAATTTGAACCATTTCTTCTATTGGAGTCAATCTATAAAGAGAAAATCATTAAACACCTTCAATACACTCTCCATTTAGAATCCAAATCTCATCTATTTATGTAAATGAATTTCTAAATCAAATTCTTCCAAAAATTTAAAATGACAATTGAAAATAAAAAAAACAAACAAACACATTTAAATATGATATTAAAAAAAATTTGCAAAAAAGAAAATTACAAATTCCGAAGATCTTAGAAGTTTTTTCCATTGTTTCGTATTTGAGTTTTTCCATATAAATAAACTTCTAAGTCAAATTCCTCCAAGATCTAAATACAAACAAACAAAAGTTCATACCTATTCGAAGTTCTTATCCACATGCATTTAGAAGATATTTGGAGTGTTGTGCGTTTTTGTTTTTTATCCATATAAACAAACTTCAAAATCAAGTCCTCCATAATATATAAACTTTAAATCAAATCCAAAAAAGCAAATAATAAAGTACTTGTGTTGGATAGCACTTTTTAGAGACCCATACTATTGACCATTGTGCTATATCTATAAATACTTTGGATCGATTGTTATATTTGCAAGCTGCCCATAATAAAACTACCGTTAGTGTAATGACTCGACATTTTTAATTAACAGGACGTCACTCTATGTGTGCATCATCTTTCGATCAAAGATTTTATCATCCACGTGCATAATGCTTCGGCTAAGAAGTTTTCTTCTATTGTTCTTCTATTTTCACCGATGATATTATTGATTTTATTCATCTCTCGAAATTGTAATTTTTTTTTGGTGAAGTGGGTAGAAGAGAGTTTTGGACTCAAAATGGTATTTTCATAAATGACTTGTCTTTTTTCCGTGGAAGGTTTGAATTGAAAAGAAGCCCGTATACACCAATGGAGATGTTAGGAAGGTAAAATGAGAATTCTTAAAAAACTAAGGGCAAACTTGGGAAATTGATATTTCTTCTAACATTTTTGACCTTTTTCAACTGAGGCCCCACGTAGTGAAAAAATCTTTAAGAGAAGTTTTCCGATGTATACGTTTTTTTACTTACCATTATCATTTTCGATATATAAAATTTAAGATCTGAAAAAACTGGACTTAAAATTTCTTTATGGGGAAATCTTATGAAATCTTATAGAATTATTTAACTTGGGAATTTTTTTTTTTAAATAAAAATAAACAGTTTACGAGAATCCACTTTTCCCAGTAAAATGGTAAGTTTTTTTTTTTTTTTTTTTCTCCTTTTTGATGATCTTTTAAAATAAAAATTTATCAAAAAAAAAATTTTTTTTTACCCCCCTTTTCTAATTTACGAAAAAATTTTAACCCCCTTTCCAAATTTTTTTGCCTTTTTAATTTGTGTTTTGTTTTTTTTTTAATCAATATTATTAGAAAGGGAATTTAATTCCAGTTTTCTCACATCTTAAATTTTATATTTCGGAAATAAGAACGTGTAAGTAAAAAGGAAACGAATTTCTCTTCAAATTTGGTTCTAACATAAATTATCGAAAGATAAATTTCCCTTAAGATTTGGTGCAACTGACTAAATTGAAATTTCTATATCTTATTTTACCTGAAAAAATTGGAATTTCCAAAATCTAATTTTCAAACTTAAATTTAAATAATAAGCATAAAAAAAAAAAAGTTTTAAAATTGAAGTTGGGATTTAAAGAATGTGTTAAATAAAGGTAGAATTAAAAGTATTGAATAAGGGACAAAATGATATTTTCACTATGTGGACCATCCACTTATAATCTGTTTGTGTGGGACATTTTCTCGTCCTTGTTTCTGTGCTTCAACATCCATGTCAACAAGTTGCCCAAAAACTGTTCTCCTTAACATCTCAAGTTGTCGTGAGGTGAGTTTCTCCTTCACAATCTTGTTAGCATTGTCAATATGGGCCAAGCTTGTTACTTTTCCAGGAAAGCGATTAGCTTCAACGATTTTAAAGGCTTGCGACATCTTAGGCCTACATGTACCAAAAAAAAAAAAAAACCAATGCACAATTGAAAAGGCCAAAAAATTGTGGATCGGAGTTCAAGCTTTTCCGTAGATTGAGTGAAGGTGATCGAAATAGAATGCTCTATGAGCTAATTGTTCCTTGTGTGTTTCATTAGATTCTAGTGAGTATTCAAGTTCAATTCTAGCTTCATTTCATCTGGCTCGGGAACTTTAGTTGGTGTGGATGTGCTTATCAAGGTAATATATGAATGTACTTTGAGCATTTGTCCTTTTACGTTTCTTTCCTTGGTTGGGTATCATGGTGTCTATTTATTCTCTATTTCATTGTATTCTATTATTTGATACACAATTCATGTGAACTCTATAACCAAGATCTCAATTAGTGGATGTTTTTTAAACAGTCATTGGTTGACGATAGATATGTTGTAATTTCTTGATTATGACTTCGGGGTAGAGGTTCATATTTGGGTTGCATTCCCCTGAGATGGTAATTACAATTGAAGGTACTTCCCCCACATGAAGGTTCTCGCATATAATTGCATTGGTGATATAACCAAATGAACTTCTACATTATTTTCTAAATGTAGAAGCATTGATTCTTATATATTGAGTGCATAGGATTAAGAATCTTCATTTTTCATACCATTCAGAGATGAGAGATCCAGGATTCTTTGATTCAAAGTGGGATTAGCCTCAGCTACCATTCTATGCATGCTTGTATGGTTAATGTTTACATACGATGTAAATGAACAGAAAATTCTCATTAGCAATAAAATGCCCAATTCGATATTCTGATCTCAATCAATTTTGATTCTGTTCAGAACCACCCATCCCTTCCTGATTTTACTTTTTAGGGCAAATTTGCTTGAGTGATTCTCCCCTTAGTCTTCAAGGTTTGAAAGATTCCATCCATGGTCCATTGACCATGATGCCTCCTACTATTTGATCATTTTGGTATGGAAGTTATATTAAGAGGATTTGAGTTACTCAGGCCTGTTTGGTATGGAACCTAAATTATGTTTAATGTTTACTCTTCTCAATAGATTTCGAAAATATTTGTTTGGTAATTTTTTTTTTAACTTTTAAACCCTGTGAATCTGCATACATGCATATATATTTAGATTTTTTAGAAAGAAAATGTAGAACATAATACATTATATTATAAATTATATAATCAACTACAAACTATTTTTTTGTTTAAAAAAAATATATCATCAAACACTATAAAAGCTTTTTAATTTGAAATTCAATTTCTATATCTACTATTAAGCGCATTCAAAAAGACTGAAAACATTTTATCATATTGAATCATTTGTTTCTAAATCACCAATCAAATCCACCGTTAATTAGTGGTAGACCATTAGCATAATACAATGAATGGGGAGCTCAGACCTCAACTGTGGAAAGAAAAAAAAAAAAAAAAAAAAAAAA
>QLSR01000320.1:1242770-1295936 GCA_031780015.1 Citrullus colocynthis
GAAAAAAAAAAAAAAAAAAAAAAAAGAAAGGATAAGTATACTTGTATTTAGACATTAAATGAACAAGGTAGTAAACCAAATAAATAGATTTACAAAATTTATCACTTGTACAAGAAATCTAAGATTGATTTGATTTCCATCATTGAACTAGAATGTTTAATACATTGAGAATATACTAGTCAGTGGTCGGTTTATTTACGCTCGAGAAGCATATATGACTTACCTGTAAGCCCCATCATGGCCACCTAGAAATGCCTGTTAATGTATGGTAATTTGTCTAGCAAGTCGCAACGCTTTCTATCTCTTACGGTCCATCATCCAAGCTCCAGTGGTGACATCTAATGTCTTCTCTCAAGTTCAGGCCATTGGACTTCGTTTTGGATACTCAACAGAGCGTAATTGGATCAACTGCTTCCATTTATCAGTTCTTTAATGGAGTATTCTTGCTCATAACCAAGATAACAATCTGAGACCAAAATCAATTTCATTTCCTGGAAAACATACCATCTAAAGTATTAGAAGCAGGTCAGAATGTTAAAGATAATTCAACGTATAGATTTCTCATCCACGTAATGAAAAACTATCATGTAAAATGTTAATAAATCAAAAACCCATAAAAGACAATGAGTCTGACAATTACAAATCCAACGCAAGTGGGTTTGTTTGTTTGGATTTAAAAAAGTTGAGTTTCAAAATCGCTCTTAAACATGTTTGTAATAATTCAAAATTAGTTTTGATGAGATATGAATTAAAGTGTCAAATTAAATATTAAATTAATTTTGAGTGATTAAAAAAGTATTTTGGAGTCACTTTTAATATAACAAAAGTGATTTTAACCCTTTCAAAATCACTTTCAAACATGCACTAAACATAACGAACAATTGGTGTAGTACAAAAAACAAACAAGGAGAGAGAAAATAATGAGTCAAACACACAGGGATTTTTGTTGCCGGAAGCACTTTAACCTGGAAGTCATTTCTTTTTGGAGGCAACTGCATGGTTGTGACCAAGCGATCAGCGAAAGAAACTCTCTTTAAAGCATACAGTTCCGACGTAGAGGTGTTACCAAGTACAAGCCACCATGCTTCATCTTTCATCTGCAAAAGAACGTGTCATTTAATTTACATCAACTTGCTATTCGACAATGGAGCTAAGAATTTTACCTTGGGAAACCGTGGTGCATATGCCCTGGTTCTGTTTTTCCTCGAACTTATCTTCTCCAATCTAATGTTAAGAGAGGGAGCTTTTCCAACGTCGTCGTCCTTCCTTTGAAGTTTTATCTTCATTTGGACAAGAGGAAACATCTGCAAATCCTGTAAAAACAGTAACAAATATCCAAATCAGATAAATACTATGATGTAGTCACTTGTTGCTAGCTAACTAATTGGGCCGGGTAATTAGCCGGAGTTTAGTTATTTCCAACTACTCTCAACTCCTATGCTGCAATAATACGGCTTCCTTTTCTGAATGTAATTACTATCGGAGATTTTGTGCTTTGATTCTTATTTGATGCAATGCAAGGCAAACATACAAGGGAGAAATATTTTCTACTTGTGATTGAAGGCGATGCATAAAGATGGGTGCAGCCAAGTATCACTTTTTGAAAAATGTTTCTAAATGGTCATTGGGTTAAAGTTAACCGTTACTCAACAAAAAAAAAAATTACATGACAACGGTGAGGTGTCTAATTTTAAGTGTAGGCGAATTTTGTTGATTTTGCTATATTTGCAACCAAACCCTTAATATTTATACAAGAACTTTGTTAGCTCACTCTTTGAAAGCAGGTTAGACAACACACTCATTCTTCAGCTGTAGAGACTTTTGAATTGCGAGGTACCATTACGAGCTCAATATATACGAGTGTTATTCCGACCTTTCTCTGAGGTTGAGCCCAACCGGGCGGACTTGATGATCCGCGGAGGCTCCACAAGAAGCTGCTGCGCGACCTCTAGCGCGACTATCTTAGTCGCGGGATCAGCCCCGCCTAAGGCGGGTGCATGGGAGCACAGGTTTCAGTCTCGAGATACGATCAGATCCTTACCCTAGATACATCTATTGAGTGAGAGAAAGGGAGAAAACTCACATTTTAGTAATATTTGTTGATTATTATTATTATTATTATTATTATTATTATTATTTATATTTCCTCATATTTTTACAATATAGTAAAAATATCAAATTCATCCCTTATATTGATGTCGAACTCATGGATATGTAATTGTTGACATGTCGATGAACCTTTAATACCTTGAATATAAAATCATGTAGAAATATCACGTAGAACAGTTCTGACCTGAGTTAATTTTGAAGCAGGAAACTTTCCAATCAAATTTTGCAAAGCTGTCTTGGGAAGATTCAACAGTTGCTGCAGAGTTAGATATCCCGATTTTTTAAGTGAATTTGCAAGGTCATCATTAATGCATGGTAGCATCCACAATGCCGAATCCACATCAAACCACAAGCCCTGAAAGTCCAAAAATTTTAAGACATTTCATTTCCCACATTGCAAGCAAGGGTAATGCCTGTCTGGCATCCTTGAATATCTCAAACACGGAAAATTGACTAAAATGTCTCATGACATACTTTCTCAGTTTCACGATATGCCCAACACTTGAAACGTGAAGAATATTATGTAGAGTTTAGGCAATGGATTCTTGAGTACAACAAGCTTGGAGAGTAAGAAACACATAACAATAATAAAAGGGTGCGGTCATCTCTTGTCAGTTGTATTACATTTGTATTCCTAAACATAGTGAATAAAGGAGCATTTCTAAGGCGTAGGAAAAACATTCAGAAAGGAACAAATAGTTGGCCATCTAAGCTCCAAATCGTTGTGTTGAAATGTGGGACCCGCACTTGCAAGTTGCAAGCACGCTTTTCCTTTTGTTTTCTTCCGCTTTTTTTAATCTTTCCTTGTACGTTTGTTTATTAGTCTGTATCTCTTCTCTTCAAGTATGAAATTTTTCGAAATGGTTGCCCGGTTGGTGTGGCAATCGAGGCTGTGATAAGCATGCAAAGTAGAAGAAGCATTCACACACTCCACTGTCTAAATTACCAATAATCTTCTATTTTATGTCAACAAGAACTTTAGTTGGGTACGAACGGAAGCACACACAAGGGGGCAAGATAGATAAAGGAGAACCTATGTCAAAAGAAGGAAAAAAGGAAAGCCGACAAAAAAATAAAAAACAAACAAAACTGATGCTAATTTATTTTAAACCGTCTTCGTACCAATTTATTTAATTAATTAGAAAAAGAAACTATAAAGAGAATAACCTGCATGACCATTTGCAATAGACGCATGCATGTAATCGAGCTTGATAGCCATCCACTGTTGGCACATATATCAATCATGGCCTGAATAATGCGTATACTCTGATCCAACACTGACTTTAAGTCGGTAATGTAGTCACTGATTGGTAATTCCAACTGAGAAAAGTGTGCCTGAATTCCATTGAGAGAGATGGAGAAAACCATGACCAAATTTAAGATGAGCACAGTGAAAAAAAAGTCAGATTTTCGAATCGATTACATTTGAAAAGGATACATTTAAAGGGAAAGAAAAACCTGAAAAAGTAAATTTGCCTTCACATGTGGATCATCAAGTCGATCTTTGTCCACCTTATATCGAACCCTCTCAGATAGAGCAGCATTGTAATTTTCCTTAATACATTTGATAGTAAAGAGAATAAATGAGAATTGAACTGAATGATACTTATACGCTATCATCAATCAGTTGACAGTAAATCACTTGAAAGAAAACATAACAAATCAAATTTCAATTATCCTCCAAGACTCCAGAAAGCTGGCGGTGCTGTCAGAGATTTAAACAGTAAGAAATGCTACATTTGAATATGAGAAATCTGTGTAGTGGATCCCGCCAACAACAATGGAGATGAGGGAAGAAAGAAGAAAAGGAACCTCATGAACTGTTTACCTAAGAAAAGGTTTTGCTAATACGTTACTGACAAAACTATGGACTTCACTGAAAAATAGAAAGGAATTAAACTGAGCCTACCACATAATCCACTACAAAATTTCAGGCAATGACTTTAACTAAAGATTAATTTGTCCTAAAAATTCTCTGCGAAAGCTTACAAAATGTACGATTTTTTACCGGAACGTGATTGACTATATGGCTATTGGTTCATCTGTAAGTAATTAACAACTGGAAGTTAGTAATAATAAACTTGTAAGAAGAGCACTACCTCATTATGCCGCACAGGAAGTTCATCATATTCAGAAGCGGCGGAAAGGATATGCAAAAATACCTAGACGAAACAAACATGGTGAGAAACTATGCAAAGAGGGTAAACTGTAAACTAAACCTCCTCATTGGACCCATAACCAATTGTACTGACTCACTTCAAGTGACGTATCTGGACCTATATTTGAGCCAAACATTGATAAAGTAATGTAGCTGAGGTAATACTGAGATGCTATTGAGCCCAGCATCATTGGCTCCACTCTGTCTTCATCCATCTTTATGCATCCACTATCCTCGAGATCCTCAAATGTGCTTTGTACTAACCTGTTGGAGGAAAATGCTCGCCACATATACCATCATCCCAAGACAATTGAAATGCCGAATGAAAGAAATTCAACTAAATCTAACAAAAAGTGTTTTTACCTAGATAAGTACGAACTTAGAATTTCAGGTTCCATGCTATCCAACCCATAGTAAGCAGGATTTACCATCTGTAAAAGAGTGATGTGAGAATTTCTGCAGAGGACAACATCATCGATAGATTAAAAGATTGTATCCTCTATGATCATTTGCATTGTTCTTGAAAGCCTAATGCTTAAAATTAATTCGCACTGCTCTTCATGTTAAATGGAATCGTGAAGCCTAATCCCATTAACCCACTCCAATAATCCAAACACTGCCATCCTTTTACGGAGTGGGGAACATTAACGACTTCAATAACCTCTACAAATCTTTCATCCCAAAGAGCTGAAATACCACTAGCTGCATCAATGGAAGAAACCCCAACCAAAAGTTCATACTTTTACCTTTTTTTTTTTAATATTTTTATAAGAAACAATTTCATTGGTTGAATGAAATATCCAAAGATATACAAAATGGTCAAATTGAAAGGGAACGCAAAAGATGTTCCAAGCTATAATCAAAGAGAAGCCGTGATTTTAAATAGCCCCAGTAAACATTGTCGAAAAGAACCAATGTTTCGTACCACTACTAGATCAATTCATTTCCCTGGTAAACATTTCAATTCACATCGCATTCAAAAACCAAACACCAGCATGCACTGCTCAAGGAAATGCATCATGGTTGCAAGAAAATTTACCAGCCTACGAAACAAATATGTCCAGCTAAGATAGTGTACTGCATCCTCTTTATGACAAATGGTGCCTGAAACTATCTCAGCATTGATATGGTCATGCAACTGCTCCTTCAGACTACTCTCAACTGGGAATGGTTCGTACAAAAACTGAGTAATTATAAGAACCAAGACTGTCAGAATGAAGGGTCATTGGATATAAATAAATAAAATGATAAGAAAGGCTGACCTTCTTATAAAAGCTCTTTTTGGGTTCATGAACAAGAATAACTGCTTTTCCATGTTGATCATACTGTGGTCGACCTGCACGACCCATCATTTGCAGAATATCTGTGATTGGAAAATCAACGTATCTCTTTGATTTTCCATCATAATATTCTGTTCCCTGTTAAAATACAATTACTCAGTAGTAATCAACGGGTTGAAACAAAAATTAGAGTAAAAAGGAAACTTAAGATAAACTAAGAACATGGAGGGTGAGAGCTCAAATACCAGTCATAACAAAAATAACCTTTCTTATCGTTTTATTTATTTATATACCAGTCAAATAAAAATAACCTGCTTACAGTATGCACGTTAAATTAAACTAATTACAGAAAAGTAAGTGCTAAAAATATATTTGTTTCTCTTATTCCTCTTTGATATAAAATGGTTTTCTTAAATAGAAGAAATACCCATTACAAATAAGGAAAAAATAAATACAGCAAATATTTTCACAATAAATACAATGAAGAATATAAACATAAAAAGAAATAACCAACACTCCCCCTCAAGCTGGTTTGAAGATATCACTCATGGCCAACTTGTCTGTTAACTTGTTGAATTGCCACTTAGGGAGGCCTTTAGTTAATACATCTGCAATTTACTCTGTTGTTAAAAGGTAGGGAATGCAAATCACTCCTGTATCAACCTTTTCCTTTATGAAATGTTAATCGACTTCAATGTGTTTCATCCTATCATGAAGGACTGGATTGTGGGCAATGGAGACTGCTGCCTTTTATCACAATAAATGCATATGAGCATTGTCTGAGAGAATTTCAATTCTTCCAACAATCTTTTTATCCATATGCCTTCACAAATACCATGGGTTAATGCCCAAAATTTTTTTTCAGCACTACTTCTTGCAACCAACTTGTTTTTTACTACGCCAAGTAACTAAGTTTCCTCCAACAAAGGAACAATAACCAGAATCTCTTATTGGTCGTGCTACCTGCCCAATCAACATCAATATAAATGTGAACATGTAGGTTGCCTGATTCTTGAAGAGCATCTCTTTTCTTGGAGTACCTTTCAAATATCTCAGGATTCTAAAGACAGCTCACTTTGAGTGAGCTGGTCCAGTGGCATGCATGAAATGGCTAACCGTACTAATTGCAAATGCAATGTCAAGACGAGTGTGAGAGAGGTATATTAGTCTTCCCACGAGCCTCTGGTACTTCCCTTTTTCTTTTACATCCTTTTCTGTTGAAGCTTCCAATTTTAAGTTCTGCTCAATGGGAGTTTCTGCAACCCTACATCCAAGTAAATCCGTCTCTTTGAGTAGATCAAGGATATACTTTCTTTGGTTGACAAGAATACCACTTTTGGACCTAGCAAACTTCATACCTAGGAAGTAATTTAAGGATCCTAGGTCTTTGATCTTGAAATCATTAGCCATTGCAATATTTTCAATCACTAACGCTGAACTTTCAACTGAGTCAACTGCCTTCTTTCCAATCATAACATTCTTCCAGCTTTCCTCCGTGCAAACTTCAGAAAAAACATCATTAATAGTTGGAAGATTACATTTCCCAAGGATAACATATAACCTCATCAAACTCAACATTGAAGCCAACAAGGAATTTGTAAATGCGACCATTTTCTACAGTTTTCCAATAATGTTTTTGGTCATCTATAGACTTCCACTCATACGTATCAAATAGATCAAGTTCTTGCCACATCTTCTTTAGAGAGTGAAAATATTATGTAACTGAGTTACCTCCTTGTCGTATATCACCTAGTTTAAGATTTAACTCAAACACTTGTGATTGGTTACCCAAATCGAAATACATCTAAGTCATCACACTATCCCATAATTCCTTAGCAGCAGAGTAGCACATGTAGTTACTATTGTTGTCTACCACCATAGAATTGACGAGCCAAGTCATAACCATGGAGTTTGCTAGTCCCACACAACAAATGAAGGGTCATCTGAACTTGGAGCGGTTTTTTCTCCAATGATATAACCTATCTTCCCTTGTCCACGAATATACATCAGAACACTTTCGGACCAACAAAGAAAGTTATCCCTGTTAAATCGAATGGTGGTTGTTTGGACAGTGGAGTGTTGGAATGGATCCAATTGTCAAAGATTTTAGCGGCAGGTCCCTTAGTGTCTGACATGTTGAAGAGATAAAAGAAAAAACCCAAAAAGAGGTTTTAACAAACCCAAAAATGAACCACCCGACAGCAGGAACAAGAAATGACTGGCAAGCGGCAATGACTGGCCGGAAAACACTCAAACTGTAGCACGGACTTGGTTGACCGGCGGAGAAGACATGAACCCATGCGTTGAAGCACGCGTCGGCGTCAGCGTCGACTGGGAGAACATCGAGCATCACAGCGAACAACTTCTGCGAACACAGGTTTCACGAGACGACCGGTGGAGATCTGGTACGCTGCAGCAGCGGCGGTGATGGCGGCAGCAGATTATGTTAGATTAGGGTTTTTTAATTTTTCAGAAAATCAGGTTTTTTTTTCTTTAGGGTGTCAAAAAATAAAGCTCTAATATCATGCTAAAAATGTATTTGTTTCTCTTATTCCTCTTGATAGAAAAGAGTTTTTTTAAATAGAAGAAATACTCATTACAAATAAGGAAAAAATAAATACAGCAAATATTTCCACAATAAATACAAGTGAGAAACATAAAAAGATTAATCAATAGTAAGCATCACCTTGATAATAACTAGATGTGCAGGAAGGTTCACACCCCAAGCCAATGTGCTAGTACAAACCAATACCTACCATCAGATAGTTTGAAAAGCTTAATTAGTAAAATATAAATAGAACAGTTTATTTTATTGAATCTGGACTTTTTTCCTAGAATAAATAGATCAATTGGGTAACAGAAATGCCTGAATTTTGTTGTTTGCAAAAAGTTCCTCAACCATAGACCTGTCCCCATCATTTAGACCTGCATGGTGTAGCCCGATACCAAACTGCAAAGTGTGCCTGAGATTTTGATCAATGACTTGACAAAGGATCATCTGAAGCTCGTTTTCGGCCATATTAAGAAATTGCCTTGGATGCTCATCTGAAGCAGCAAACTTCAACCATAAAAAACAAATTCAGTAAACAGGCTGTCATTCATGAACTCGAAAGGAAAGCAACAGTTTTAGACTAAAGTATGAAGAACGTATCAGGAATCTAGTATAGGAAGCAACGCTGAATCTGCGTGAGCTTTTAAAGTCTAAAAAGCCTGATTGACCAAGAAAAGAGTGATGATTTTACTCGTGGTAATCAAGACCTCACCTGAATAAGATCCAATGCCGTGAGTCTTGTCTGGCGACGAGATGAGACGAATATAAGAACTGGCTTGGTTGGTGAATGGGTGCAGATGGCAGCATAAGTTGGTTTATTCATACTGTTCATCCTAGGGCAGTAGAACTTTCCAGGATATCCCTGAATAAAAATCTCGAAACATTCATTAGTAGAGGTAGCAAGCATAAACAAAATAAAATTATAATGAAATGTTTATTGTTGATGCTTTTGAGGAAGAACCAGAAAATTGTGAATCAGTGTTGTTCAAGCTTTTTCTGTGGAATTTGAGTGGAGGTGGTAGAATGCTTTATGAGCTAATTGTTCTTTATGAGTTTCATTAGACTTTAGTGGGTATTCGTTCTGTAATTAATTCTAGCTGGGAAAGTTTTTTCAAAAGGTTGGATTGAGTGGATTGTAATAGGGAGAATTTTACGCAAGTACTTTATTTGTTTTGTATTTGGAATGGAAGTTAGTAGCATAGTTTGGAACTGTGGAACCTTTCACCACATCGATGAATAGTTAGTAGCACCATTAGATTCTTTAAGTGGGGCTCAGGGTAGAAAGTAAATTGGGAGAAGTCGGTTATGTGGGATAAACATTGAAGAGGATATTTTGTTTCCTACAGCCTCTTGCTTGAAATGCAAAGCTGAAAACCGCCTTTCATGTACTTAGGGTTACCCCTGGGGTGATACCCTAAACAATTCTCTTTTTGGCAGCCTATCATTGATAGAGTACCCTTGAAGGTGTTACAACCTATCAAGAGGGGGACGATTGACACTATGCAATCAGTCTTAGCCAACCTACCAACATACTACATGTCATTATTCCAAATGGCTAGCTTGGCGTCATCGGAATTGGAAAGGACAAAGGTAGCAAAATGAACCTTGTGAGATGGGAAAACACTTCAAAAGCCTTGAAGGATGGAGGGCTAGGAGTGGCAAATATGGAAAACAGGAACACATCACTGCTTTTCAAATGGAATTGGAGGTTTTTTTAATGAACCAGAAGCACTATGGAGCAAAATTGTGAAAAGTATTCATGGCTTAGAATCTCATCATTGGCACACATCCGAAAAACATGGCTTGAGTCTACGAAGCCCATGGATTAGCATATCAAAAGTTTGGAGCCTGGCAACCTATAATAAACTTGGAAATGGGGACAGGATCTACTTTTGGTTGGATGCTTGGTGTCTTGATTCTCCATCCGAGGTATGCTTCCCTCGGCTTTTTCATATTGCCTCATTGCCTAATGGTAGAGTACATGAGCATTGAGATAATACTGCTAGTTCGTGGAACTTCCTCCTTAGAAGATAGCTCAAAGAAGAGGAAATTTCAGATTTACAGCAACTAAGAGTAGCTTAATGGGCAAATCTTTATCACATCTACCTGATTCTAGAAGTTGGTCTTTGGATGCATCTGGTAAGTACTCAGCTAAGTCGCTTTCAAGGCATTTGAACTCCAGATCTCACCTTGACAAGGAATTATTTCAAGCACTATCGAAATCAAAGAGCCCTAAAAAGATTAATATTATTGTTTGGGTATTACTGTTTGGTTCCCTCAATTGTTCAACCACCTTACAACACAAGCTCCGGTCGCACTATCTTTTCCCTCATATTTGCCATTTATGTGATGCAGCAGGAAAAGTCATTTAGGCCAAATCCATGACCAAGAGGGGAAATTTATCCCTAAAGAGAGAACTCTCTCAAAGAGAACACAAAGTTCTATATTAAAATTGATATTCCAAAAGTTTTCTATTGCAAACCCTAAAGTGGATAGCCTTACAAGGAAATATGAAAATAACTAATTAAACACTAATTAATCTAAATTATCAACTAAACTAGATATTAATTAAAATATTTTAATTATCCTAAAATTCTCTTCATCATTCACACCAACTTAAAAAAAATGAACTCGTCCTCCAGTTCAAGGTGAAAAATTGGAGCTTCCTTCTCGGCTTTTTGAGTGTGGTAGACTCCAACTGAAAAATCTCAGCACGAAGTTTCCCAAATCCAAATTGGGATTAAAATCCATGTTGTAATTGAAATAATGATACATTGAAATTTCATGAAGTTGAATTGGAATTTAGACTTGAGATGGCCCAGCAATAGCAATATGGATGAGAAGCTCAATGTTAATGGGCCCAACGTGAAATCCAGCACTGTATCACTTAGGTTTAGGGGGATTGAAGAAAATATCAAAACTACCCTTCCTTCATTGTGAGTAACCGCTGCCAAACATTGCTCTTCTTCTTCCATATTCACGGGCAGATTCTTTTTCTCCAGCAAGGCATGAGTGATAGTAGAATTTCTGTTCAATGTGGCGATTGGCAAATCAGTGATTGGAGATTCTTTTTCTCCGGTACTAGTGTCTCCCTCTGACAACAAAGCTCCAGTTCCAACGGCATCAAAAGTCAGCAAATCAACCTTCTCCGACAAGGTGATGGCGACAGCGGTCTCAAAATCTTCATTCTCTATAACGCTCACCGGCAATAACTCTGAAACGCTTGACATATCAACAAGCTCCTTCACTAAATCAACCCTCGTTGATGCTACAACAAGGACAATTTCTTCTTCTTTCAGCAACTTCATTTTCTTTTCTATGACAAGTTTTGGGCTTTGTCCAACGATTCTCCAACGAAACAATCCCTTCAAGCAAAGATGCAAACTCCAACGTCTCATCTCTCTACAACTCCCTCCAGTATGTTGTTTATGACTATGACGTCCATCTTTGCATTCGACCCCTTAAGCTTGTGGCAGATCAAGACAATTTTGTGGGCACTCGCCTTTAAACTTACAATCCAGTTGGGTCATGATTTGCTTAATTTTATGAATGTTTGATTAAGCTGCTTAAGACGTTCATCGAGTCGATTGCTCATTTCCGCTAAGGCTTGTTGTATAGTTGTACACTCTTTTTCTTTGTCATAATCTTCATATTTGTCTTCTTCATAGCCTCCGTGTGAATTGAAATTCGCTTTCTGCTTGGTGTAGTAGGATGGAATGGATAGTTTGGATGATAAGTGATACAATGTAGGTCGTTTGGACGAAAGATGATAATGATGAATAGAGTGGGGTTGATGAATATGGAAATGGAAGTGGTGGTGATGGTGGTGAAGTGTATTGTGTTTGAGGATACCTTGGAGAGGCAAATCCGGCAGTCCACTGTTGCTGTGCACGTCTCCGATCGCCATCTATGGTCCCGCATCTCTTTGGGAACATCATCTGAAGCTCTAATACCAATTGATGCAATGAAAAGGTATTTAGGCCAACTCCATGGCCAAAGAAGGGAAATCCATCTCAAAGAGAACACAGAGTTCTATATTAAAATTGATATTCCAAAAGCTTTCTATTACAAACCCTAGGGTGGCTATTTATAGCCTTACAAGGAAATATGAAAATAATTAATTAAACACTAATTAATCCAAATTATCAACTAAACTAGATATTAATTAAAATATACTAATTACCCTAAAATTCTCTTCATCATCATGTTTAGCACACAGTGAGAATTTACAGCATCTGTTTTGGTTCCTTTTCTAGCTGCAGTTGGCAAAAATTATTTTTATCCTTCAACCTTCGGTGGGTTTTCAGCAACACGGTCCAGGATAACGTGCTTCAAATCTTGGTGGGCCCTCGGTTATCCCCCGAAGGCCAATTGCTATGGTGTAATGTCGTTAAGGCAGTGATTTCTTAAATATGTTTTGCACGAAATCAAAGGGTTTTTCATGCCAAACCGACAAATTGGTCAGATCGTTATGGAACCACTCATCTCTTAGCCTCTACATCGTGTTCTCTATCCAAGGCCTTCGAGAACCATTCCATCCAGGATATTTGCTTAAATTGGAATGCCTTTATAATTCCATCTTAATTATGTAACACGCTCGAGAGAATTTTGTTGAGGATTTTGTTTGTATTTCTCTTTATTATATTACTCTATATATTGAGATGCGATGAGGGCGCTAGGGTGTGTCAACCTAGTTGAGATAGTCGGATCCGCCTACTGATCCCTGTTACATTTAGATCTAATGTATCATTGTAATTTGAGCATTAGACTCTTTTCATTTTTTTTTTTTTTTTTTTGAAAAGGAAATGAGCCTCTTCATTAAGATAATGAAATGAGACATACAAGGGAAAAAGATACAAAAAGTAGCTAACGGATCAGAACATTAGACTCTTTTCATTTCATCAATGAAAAGTTTTGTTTCTGTCTAAAAACAGAAACAAAAAACAAAAAAAAAACCCTTAAATTCTAGGTCATTAGAAATTGGAGGCAGGCTAGATTAGTGGGATCACGCCAAAACATCCAAGATTCAATAATCTAAGCAAAAGGGCATTTATAGGCTAGCATAATCAGAGCCATTCTTTGGAAGATATGGAAAGAGAGAAATTCAAGGACTTTTCAAGGAAAAGAAAGATCCTAGGAATATTCTTGAATCATCTATTTTCAATGCTATTTTTTTGTGTAAAAATATACAACCCCCCAATAGTTACAACTTAAATATCCTTGTATCAAATTGGAGGAAACTTTTGTAATCCCGTTCCTAGGCCCCTTATGTAATCATTGAATATTCTATTCATCAATGAAATTGTTTCTTCTAAAAAAAGAAAAAGAAAAAAACAAGGAAAAAAACCTCTAAGTAAGCAGCATATACTAAAATATGTGGATGAAATATGACATTTAAATTAAGTAGTTTTATGTTTCTTCGGACATTGTATTCTCAGAGCAGATAAGGGCGAAGAAGCTAGTAAGAAAATTCACAAATCATAGGAAAACAGTCAATAAATTGATTGAAACCAAGTTTACCAGGTAGCTTCCTTAATGTAAAGCTTTGAAAGCAATAGTACAGCCTACTCAATTCAAGATATTTGTTTTAATTGGAATGCTTTTATTTCTTCATTATAATTATGTCATTATGACATATAATACTCTAATTTCATGGTTGTATTTTGTATTTGGATACGATGAGGATGCTATGGGTGTATCAATCTAGTTGGGATATATGGGTGCGCTTATTGATTCCTCGTATTCGAGCTTATTTTGCCTCATTGTAATTCGAGACATAGTCTATTTTCATTTGATCAATGTGTTTCCGTTTCAAATAAAAAAATAAATAAATAAATAAATAAAAAGAAAAAAAAGGCAATGGTACAACATATAGATGTAATAAAAATAAGCAAAAACTCATTGTCAATCTTGCAAGAATCATTAGGTAGACTTTGTCGCTTAAATTCACCCGAGATTCAACCATAGAGGGTAGTAAATATAAAATTGAACACCATCACATATTTTTTAAAGTAACTTTCTTATGGGACAAAACGAAAATAAATAAGGCAAGTCCTTTCAAGACACCATATTTACTTGCCTGAATATGAACTTCAAGAGGCACTGGCCTTACACTTGGTTTGAAATTGAAAAGTCCATTTTCTCCAACACCTAGCCAGTCACCCAAATCACTGATAAAAGAAAAATATGAGAATATTATAGACCATCATGAAATCCCAAAACTTCCAAATAAACACCCTATTTTAGAATTTAAGATCAACAAAATCATGATGCTATTTGAGTCATAAGTTGCATTTAAATAGAAATTCATTAAAACATTCTTACCCTTTTTCTTAAAAGGAAACCAATTTTTTTCACTGAAGAAATGAAAAGAGACTAGTGCTCAAAATGCAAGGAAACAAAAAGTAGTAAAAACAAAAATACAAGAGAAAGGCAAAAGCAACAACGTAATATAAGGACTATGTTGGAAAGACCAAAACATTCAAATTTAAGCATAAATCTTAAATAGAAAATTATGTAAAGCAAATAGAATATGGATCTATTAGGAACCAAGGTAGTATAGGCTACCGTTGTCCCACAGATCATCTGTTAGAATGGGATGACCAATGTGGTACTTAATTCCATTCCCAGAAAGCCGACATTCCCCGACTAGACCAACGATGCTTCACTCGAAAAACACCTAGTCAGACCCCTCCACCGATGCTCCTCTCTAAAATGTCGACAACCAACTCTAATACCATTGTTAGGTACTTAAGCACTTGGAGAACCACACCTAAAAAATCAACTATTGACATGAGAGAGTCAAACCACTTACGTACCACATTGGTCATCACATTCTAGCCAATGTGGGACAAAGGTAGCAAATACTACCTTAGTACTTAACAAGATCATACTCATACTTATTTGTACTATCAAAGGAATCTATTTAGTAGGCTTTCATAAGAAAATTGAATATGCAACATAAGATAACTTAGAGGTCACACATCTTCTTCTTTTTTCCATAGGAAACAGAAAATTTCATTGATCGACGTATAATCGCAAAATGGGAACCTATCCAAAGGATTAAAAGGAGGAAGGGGGGTTCCCTTTAAGCCATATTGACCAAAGGAAGGCATGCGTGAATTTAAGCCAAAAAATCTCCTTTTCTTTGTTGAAAAGATAACCAAGGAGGACAATATTTAGTAGAGTCCAAAGATCTGTTGGAAGACTGACTGACCAACCAAAACTTTGGGAGATAACTTCCCGATACGATTGAGCAAATGAACAAAAAATGAAGTGGTGGTTGTGAGATTCCGGACCCCTATACTTTTAAGGCGATTGATGTATTTCTAAGGACCCTTGGAAGATGAGATGGAAGAAATCCGAGGTTGTTGGTCAAAATGAACCGAACCATATTTATAAGCAATCACTTCTCTCCACAGATCATCCTTTTCACAGTAAAATCTCCAAATCCACTTAGCCAAGTGAGGCTTGTTTTTATGTTGGATGCTAATGACGCCTAGACTAGTTTACACCTGATGCCTCTTCAAAGGGCTTGATAGTAGAAAATGGGTAATCAATATGGAAGCATCTAGTGAGGAGAATAGAATGGTGTCGTCTGCAAAAAGAAGGCAATTAATAGAAATGGATGATTGACCCTTCCCCGTGAAGCCTTTGACAAACCCCTCATTCTCCACTTCATAAAGCTTTCTACTAAGGCAGTCCATAATAAGAATACAGCTTTCTACTTAGCCAATCCATTTTTTTTTTAAAAACGGAAACAAGACTTTTTCATTGAATTAATGAAATGAGTCTAAAGGTCAAATTACAAAAAAACAGATATAGAAAAGAGCTACAGGGCCAATCCATAATAAGGATAAATAGGAAAGGGGAAAGAGGGTCACCTTGCTGAAGCTTCTAGAAGCCTTTAAGTGTTTGAATAGAGTTTTTAGAATAGAATTTTCCTGTGTTCATGAGTCACAAGGTTCCATAGTGACTTCATTAAAACAATGCATATGTTGCTATAGCTAACGAGTGGCTCAATTTTAGGAGAACTGAGAAGAGCTCTGTCATACCCTGGAGATAATCGTTTCTCTACCTATCAAGATTCTAGAAGCTGGGGTTTTTACAGCTCAACAGATCAAGATTCTAGAAGTTGGGCTTTTCGCAGCTCGAACACATTTCTAGTTAAATCTCATTTCAATATGATGGCAGTAAGGAAGATGGTTTTCAATCAAGACCTTTGAAAGAGAGTTTGAAGGATCAAGCTCCCAAAGAAGTCCAAAGTTTTCTTGCAGACTGTGTCTTGGTATGTATTAACACTAATGATACTATGAAGAAATTCAATGATTAACATCCCTAGGACACTGCATCCTCTATAAGAAAAAACAAAGAGGCAACCAGCAATATCTTAATTGTCTTGTATATTTTTAACAATGAACTATGTTTCTTTTCTAAAATCAACAAATGCCATTCATCTTATTGATTATGGTGCTGTCCTAAGGGGAAATGATATATAACTTATAACTATATGAGAAGACAGTTGAACCAGCAGTGCAATGTCTGATGAAGAAACATTCCTTCTAACACCTCAGCAAACTTACTGTATCCATCATCTGTGTGTGTTTGTGTGTTCTTCAGCATGGGCAGACGCTTTTGCCAACAACAGAAATTTGGAACAGAACAAAATCAAGTAGTATACAAATTTGAAAACAGAAGAACAAGATAGCAACTTCTATTGCATATTAATGATAAATTATTCAGTCGTGCTTGCATACCTTGCATTCGCTAAAGCAGTTGAAAGGCCTACAAATCTAACTTTTCGCTCAGTCTGTGATGATATATACCTCATCCTTGAAACAATAACCTGTGGACACAAAAGAGAGAATTTTTAAGAAGTGAGTAACATAGATGAATGTGAATCCTATACTAGATCGAGCCCTAAATCCTTTGAAGGGAAAATGCAAATTTATAAGTTCAGTTGAAATCGAACTTTAAGGTCTGCTGAGTAAATTTAATTGACAAGTCATCCAAGTAGTAAGAATGTGGGTTGCATTTAGCATTGAAGTTTCTCCATGATGAGAAGCACGCTGTATATTCACTCCAATGTAACTGACATTACGGGGATCCTCACACCAAAAGATGGAAAGGAACAGCATAAATTATGAGCTCAAGCAGTAACTTCTTAAAATCATGTGGAACAAATGTTATATTCAATTGGGAACCATTCATCAAAATGCATATATATATATATATATATATATACATATTGGATAAGAAACCAGATTCTTCATTATGTTTAATATATATCTTTTAATATGGTTGATGAAATATTATTATAGATAATTTTTTTTTATATTCGTGAGTGTCAAGGCCAGCTTACACGCATTTCGACTAATCTCACGGGACAACCCACCTGACCCTACAACATTTGGGTGTCAAGGAAACTCGTAGGATATTAAGTCCTGAGTAGGTGGCCTCCATGGATTGAACACATGACCTCCTAGACCCTTTATAAAGTCATGTCTCCCTATTTACAATTAGGCCAACCCATGATGGTTTATTATAGATAAGTTATTAAAAATCAAATGTGAATAAGTTTTAGATAAAATTCCATCAGTAGCATCATGTGTTAAATTGCTAGGCTTAATAATTAAATACCTCAAGAATGGGACCACGATCTGCTCCCAATAAATGGATCTCATCCAGAATCATTAGCCCAACCTGTTGTCAATGTCATTTGTTAATAATGTGCCCTCCAACATTCAGAAGTATATGAATATGGGAATAAGAATCTGTCATTTAGTACTTGTGCGACTAGGAAAATTGGAGGAGAGCAATTCTCATTAACTGACACCTCAAATTAACGGGTATAAAAACTGAGAGTAGGAGAAACATGGGGTTCTCTCTCATTGTGCCCAGCTATGGCGTTTAAGGGATTGAACTTCCATGGAAAAAACTAGCTGCAGCCCGTAGTGTGCAACAAAAGGTGTCCATAGACGTCTAAAGAAATTTCAGCAGTACGAGAGTTGAAATGGAAAATGTGAGCAACCAAACTTTTGTTTCTTTTTCCAAAAAAGTAATGCCTATTGTGTCAATTCACCTTTGTAACATAGCTTCGACTATGCCAATTTCTACTAATACCATCCCACTTTTCGGGGGTTGATATTATAATATCTGCTGACAAAAGTGCCATCAAATCAGGGGTATAATCTCCCGTCATTTCAACCTGAAACCAAAATCATTGAGAAACTTCAATATCAAAGAGGTGCCACCAACACTCACACAACAACTCACCACAAAGAAGAAAAGAACAAAGATCAAGGATCCAAGATGTACCATTTTTTTGCCGAGCCGAGAAACAAGACAATTTTTCCAGTCATTCATTCTTTCACGAACAATGGCCTTCAAAGGTGCTATGTAGACAACCTGCATTACAGTGGAAAAGTTAAAATATAAGTTCGACAAGAGATCCAACAAGATTAATTGTCATAAATGGAAGGAAACCAATGGAAACCCATACTCAAAAGAAAGGGAACCCAGAACTGCAGGAAGCCCCAAAATGAAAAATAGAGAAACTCAAAGTCACAATTTTACCACCCACTTGTTTTTGTTAGAAAAAACAAAGAAAAATTTGTGACAACAAATGCAGCTTTCTGCTCTGCCATTTCTTCTATATACATATACTTGCCAGCTTTTTCATATGGTTTTCTTCTACATATCAAAAGGAGAGTAGTTCTTGTACCAAAGAAAATATTGATACATAGTGACCATCTTCATTCATTTTATGAAAACAATAAAGAAAGCTGACCTAGCAACATCAACATGCGACCATGCTCAGCTCGGTAAATTTTAACACAGTAGAAAAGTCAACAACCATCACACCTTTGTACTTTGAGTTTCTGTGCACAATGCTTAATTTTTCATGGAGAGTTTTTTTTTCTTTTTTCCCTTCTTTTTTTACCTTCATATCAGGCTGAGTATTGAAGAGACGAAGCATAGCAAGTTCAGCAGATATGGTTTTTCCACTCCCGGTGGGGGCACCCAACAGAATGTTATCATCTGTATGATACAACACATGAAAAATCTGTGCAAACCAAGCAGAAGCATCAAACAAGAAGTCAAGATATGGCCACACCGATAAGGTTAAGCGTATTTCAATTGATTTAAGAGTTGATGGTCGTTACTAACCTGTGTTTGTATTGGATTAAAATGTGAAAATTTATACAGGGATTCGTAACTTCTGTTACCAAGAGCAGTTATTGGAAGAGGTTTCAAGTCCAGGAGCTCAGTGTGCGACATACGGGCCTGAAGAAAACGAAACTTCAACATCTATAACAAAACTTTGGATAGCATTAAATTAACTCGGAAAAAAAAATTGCTATCTATAAAAACAAGGAAAGTGGAGAAAAACATGTAATTACCTCCGGCAGTGCTAAATTTTGGAAAGATATGGTGTAAAATGCTTCTGCTTGCAGCCAGGAGTCAGAAACGGCATGAATATAATATTGAGGAGGATGTGGCTCAAATATTGGGACTGTGAAGGAAAGCCTTTGAGGCTCTCTAGCCTTCTTCTTTGCCAGAGTGAAAAGCTCAGAGTGATAAATATGGTCATTCTCGTTATCCTATTCAAACAATCATGCATATTGTTAATTCAAACGCTAAAAGTTGATTTGATGATAAACATGGATCATTATATCTGTTCTTGTATCCTTCTATGTACTTTGAACATTGTCTCAATTCATTATATCAATGAAAGAGACCCGTTTCTTTTTCCAAAAGAAATGATAAACATGAATCATGGATGCATAATATTTCAACATGTAAATGAACTGTTACCGGGAATGATATGACCAAAGAGAAGAAAGGAGAAGATACTATTGCTTGAAGGATTCAAACTCCACAAGGGAGAGGATAAGTAAAAGTTACAATGGAAAAAAAGAAAAAAAAAAACCATGTATTATGAGAAGAAAAATCAATATAAGACTTAGAAAAAAAGCACCAAGATGAAGCATGAGAACATTGCGATTCAAACCAATCAACCCAAGGAAGATATTTTTCTTCAAAAAAAATTTGGATCCTTTTCATCCTTGTTCCGAAAATACAATGAGAAAAAATGAATGAATACACCAACATTACCACAAAAAGAAAAACAGAAAAAAACAAAAAACAAAACACCAGCCCACACAAGGGAGCACCCTCTGAAGGAAAGGGCCTAGAGAGAAACATTGAGGTTCACAAGGGACCATACATCAACGGGCTCCGTTCCCTCTAAAATTACATTGGTTCACTAGAGACCAATTATGTGAATGAGTAATTCTTGGAGATAATACAAAAAGGGAAAAAAAAATTCACAAAATTCTCTGTTATTCCATTTCCTTAATTTTACCGGAAGCATACTGAAGATCCTTTTGTTGGCTTTTTGGCTCTTTATCTCAAATTAATTAATCTTAATCAATTAATTAATAATGTTTTGATGATAACAAACCTGCTCTTATTCACTAACAATTTTAGTGTTTTGAAGAGTCCATTGTGTAGAGCTCAAAATGACTCCAACACAATTCGAATCACCCAAATCAGAGCTAAAATGAAGAAGATATAGTCACAACAAGCTTAACAGAAAAATCTCAAGCCGATGACATGGTAGATTTTTTTCATCAAAGTAGACCAATTGAAAGGTGCCACTCAAAGCATGGGAGGAATGACACATGGTGGGCTTTTGATTTTTGGATTTTTTAAAAGGAAAATGAATTTAATATTATTTTATGTTTGTGTCTAATAGCTAGTTGAACACATGGTGGGCTTTTAATTTTTGTTGGGTTTTAAAAGAAAATGATTTAAATATATATATATGTGGGATGTTTTCAAATATAGCAGAACTGTTGAAAATAATTACAAATATAGCAAAATTTTACTTTCTATCTGTGATAAATTGTAATAGACCCAAATAGACATCTATCATTTTAGTAATAAACCCAGACAGACATCTATCATTTTAGCAATAGTCCCAGATAGACACTGATAGATGTCTATTTGGGTCTATCGCGGTCAATCATAGATAGAAAGTAAAATTTCCCTATATATATACACACACACACATTATGTTATATTATATTTGTGTCTAATGGCTAGTTGAGTTTAAATCTCCACCGTTCAATTTTCTTTTACCAACATCCAATGGCCCAAATTGAATTGTGGTTTTTACCTACTTTCCCCTATTTTTAAACTCTTCATCTTCTCCACATTTCTTCAACAATTACTCATGTTTCCAATCCTTAAAACCACCATCGTTGCCCTCTCCAAGTTTCATTATTATTTATTTTCAACTATTTCTTGAGAGAGATTTATGTATTGTGAGGATTAATTTGTAATGAGCTTAAATTTTGTAAATCCAATCTATTATAAAGTTTGTCAAGTGTGCTCTTTATTTTTTCAAACTTTTGTAAGAGTTGCTCTTGATCCTGGAAAAAGAGTTGTTGAAACGGTTTGATCCTCAACCGTGGAGGGGATTAGGTTTGTTCTTACACCCAAAAAAGGAACATTATAACAGTTTGATCTAAGTCATGGAAAGAGTCAAGTTCGTAGTGACATACCCAAGAGAGCTTGGAAAGTGGATGTAGGCTGGTTGTGCCGACCACTATAAAATTCTCGGTATCAATTTCTCTATCCCTCTCCTAATTTATTTTTGCAATCAATTTTTGTTATTATATTTCATTGCAATAAATTAATTGCAATTTTTAATTCTTGAAATCAATTGTTCACATTTATTTATTCAAGTTGGTTGAATTTATCTTTGCATATTTACATTACCAATCTTATTATTAGAATTAAATAGGGTTATTAAAAGTGTTAGTTTTAATTTCTTGATTACTTCGAGCTGAATTTGTTTGTATGAAATTATTATTTAAATTACTTATTAGCAAAAAGCGCATTAATTTGCTTAACTGGTCTCACATTAAAAAAAATAATAATTATTATTTTTAAATAAACCCTATTCACCCCTCCCCTAGGGTTACCATATTGATCCTACACCTTTTATAGAAAAATATAGGTTGTGAGAGTGAGAATTCTACAAGGAAACTTAATTAGACACTATTACAACAGAATGGCAAGTTATCACCTCAACTAGTATCCACCAGCGTTGTGAACCTCCATGAAAACGATCTTTCCATATGAAGTCGGCTGTTATGACGACCTCAACCTAAAATCAACAGTTTGGATGTCTGATTATAGCCAATGGTTCAAGCCCTTAAGGTTACCACAGAGTGACATCTCGAGACAACTTATGGTAAAAGATAAGAATGGCAACAAAAAGTTACCTTTAGGACTGTTCTTGTTATTGGGCTGACAGTTGCTGATAACTGGACTAGTGGAAAATATCCTAAATACTGCTTAACCAACTACGAGCATAGGAAAAAAAAATAAGTCAGTCTGAATATCTTTAACCAAAAAAATTAAAATAAATAAAGGGGTAGAACGTCCGTATAATTAAACCTACTCTTCCACCAGGTGCATAACGGATCAATGCTCCTATGTCTTTTTCCTGCATCTCCTGTAGACGATCCAAATCAGCCTCTCGCTCCTCAAGCTTGCGCAATATCTGGTAGGGAAAAAAAGGAAGTAGAATGGAGACTATCAACAGAGAAAAACAACATGTCTGAAGGAATAATAAAATAGAGTTAGACAAACATCTGAAGAAAGATCCTTGTCAAATTGTCTTAGAGGATGCTGGTGTGGCCATATTCGACGATCAACAGCTTTGCAGTATTCCAACATGAACAAAGTCATTTCGCACCAACCCCTTCTCAAACATATTTCAAATAGAGCTCGCATAATACGAGCCAAGCTAGCACTTATATAAGCAGCATCGGAGACTAATGAGAAGGTATCGATGGAACCTCTGGAAATGTACAACTGCAATAAAATAACCACTATATTAGAAATTTGTTTTCATTCTCCTTTTTGAAGCGAGAAACAACTTTTAGAAAAACAACCTGAATAAGGATGGAAATTTTTCCATGTTTATTGGATGGGCCACCTTTAACTTCCAAGGGACATGATGTTCGTACTGACATCTCCAGCTCACTCTGCTCCTCATCTCGAACAACAATATTTTCAAACTCAGAAGAATGAGCGACCATGTCAATAATCTGTAAATGCAACAGACCAGTTAACTCAAAAGATAATTACATGAAGGAGCATAAAAAAGAAAGATGAAGAATGCAATCTTCATTTTTGAAGAATAAAGCACCAGGGCCATGATTAATTGAGATAAGGGAAAGGCAACATAAAAAAAACAACAGAAAATCAGCAATAATAAAAAAAAAAATTGAATGAACAAGTGAATGGAAAAATTAGGTAAAAATAGCAATAGGCCACAATCAACAACCTCACTGTCATTCATATGACGTCTCAACATCTCATTATATGTTTCAACACTGGAATACTGAATATAGAAGTGGCTGGCAATGCGGCCAAGCTCTGTACAATAAAAGTTGCCACTTTTTTCATCAAAACGCATCATCTTTGATTTGTCGAGTGCACGTGCAGCATCTGTTATGAGAGCTCTTTGCTTTGAACTCAAAGATGGATCGGCCATGACCTACCAAATACAAACCAAAAGAAACCGTACGCATAAGAAATATGATACAGCAAATTGTCAAATTAAATATGATGAATAAGACGTATTGATCAAGAGTTGCCTCAAGTAGTTGTCAAAATATCAAAGAATCATATCAAAACTAATTTAATTTATTATATGACCTACTCGAAACTCTTTTGCCAGCTCAGATCATTGAATACTACCTGCCTAGGGTGAACATCGGAATTGATAGATTAAAATAGATAAAAACAGGATTTCAAATAGCAAGAATGTTTTTTAAAATAGTTGTACGTTCACATTAATGGTTTTTCTGTGGTAAAGATACAACGATTATAGCAACTTTTAAGGGTTTTTTAAGAAGAAATTCAACTGTTTTATTGATATTGTGAAAAACTACACAAATTCCTCATATTACAATAATGCATCTCAAGTTACGTTAGTTACAAAAGGTGTATAATTAGAAATTTTGTTAAATAAAGAACATCGGAAGGAGAAATGAAATTTAGCCAAATCAAAAACTTTGCCCCACTATTTTCCTATATAAAATTTAGTGTTTTCTCTCTAACAAAATTTGCCAGAACAAAGCCTCCCCACTTACATTCGTAAATTTTTGCATTCCCTAGGAATTTCCTAACACAAAATCAATGAAATATAATGTGCTTTGCCTTTCTATCAAAAATCCACAAAATCTGAATTTGTTCAATCATCACATTCCATTGGTTCAGAGGAGAATCCTGCTCTTTTGAAGAATAACTAAAAATACTATGATCATAAAAATAAATAATTAATTAATTAATTAAACAAAAAAAAAATAAAGAAGAAGAAGAAGAGAGAGAGAGGTGTTCGCAAGTTTGTTAGTTTTCCTTGAAGGTCAGACCCGTGGTTCCCATTTCTTATTTCAAACTTCAATCAAATTTTGTACTGTAAACAAACATATATTACGATTTACAACCAAACAATAGCTTGTACAGAGATTCCAATTATACAATTATATTTACATGTTAGGATCAAACAAAACTAAATAATAGAACATATTATCCACCTCTTAGTTTGCACCAACAAACTTAAAAACGTACCTCATCCCATCCAATGCCATATGCCAGCGGATTTAGTCTCATCCTTATAAATAGATATGTATATCCAAGCCAGGCACAAGCTTCCTTCACATTCGTTACAGTACCCAGTGCAACCTCCGCATTCAAATTATCTTTCAAAGAACCAATGAACTGCAGAATAAAGAAAATTGAAATTTTCATAAACTTAGGTGTTACCGAACCTTAAAAGTATGGAACCGTGTATAAGAATAAGGACTCATAAGTTGAAGAAAACTTTAATGAGGGGATGAAGTTATAATTTAAATCATGCAAAGATAACAAAGCACACCCCTACTACACTCCAGCCTCTTCTTTCCCTCCCCTACGTCCATGGAAACCAAGCTTTCTAGTTTTCACGGTTCATTTCTTTTGGTCCATGTTTCAGCTTAAGCAGATGGAAAATGAATACAAAGCTTCTCTGAACGTGTCCGTACTCAGAAGTCTTTCTAATAAGTACAATTCTTATAATGAAAGCATGAAAAAGGACAAAGGAGTTCAAATATCAAGTTCAATGTTTTAATTCATTGGATAGATCTCCCTTTTGTAATTTCATTTTATCAATAAAATTGTTTTGTTTCCTATAAAAATAAATATATACAGTCCTAATGTTGGTTGGACAGACATTTTTTTGTTATTCTTCCATACTTCTCTTTTTTTATATAGAAAGAACTACTCTCATTGAGAAAAAAATTAAAGAATTCAAGAGCATAAAAGAAACCACCCCACAAAAACCCCCTATATTGGCTATAGAACAATTACAAAAAAGTCAAGAACAATTACAAAAAAGTCTTTGCAATTGACGCTTAACAAGAAACAAAACAAAATCAACTAAAAATAAATACATGTTCATTTATTTGCTAAAAGAAGAGAACGTACTTCAAAATCTCCAAAACTGAAAATACCACAAACACGTACCTGACTCTCTATAGGGAGCTGACTTGTAAGCAATCGCAAATAATGGGCAAGTTTATCGTGAGATGTAATTATGATGCCTTCACCACTTTTGTCAAACTGAGGTCTCCCAGCTCGTCCAAAAATCTGAGGGGTATAAAGAAAAGTATGAGATGAAAAAATAAGACCGCTTAGGACATCTATACCATGAACAGAATAAGCGACTGTCACCTGCATGACATCAAGCATACCCAAATCTCGCCATCCACCAGCTTTTGGATCATATAATTGGGTGCCCTATAAGTTGGCAGAAAGGTAATTATGAACTTAAAAATTTGCAGTGAAGCTTGCAGACAACATTATTGCTACAAATAACAATACCAAGGCAAGCAATGTGCAACAAATCATGGATCTACCTACCCATTAAATAATTGATATACTGATAGGTATCCTTTATTTTCTAATAGATAACACTGTCGGAATTACAATGTATCACTTGTGAAAAATTTGAGAGGTCTACTTTCTCTCCACCCCTTTGCAAACTGACTCAGCACAAGACAGCATAACCCTCAGGGAAACAGAAAACAAAGCATAAGGAGAACACAACTTCCTTCTAACAAGACAATCGCTTGACTCTACTATATTTGGTTGATATCCACGAGTGTCCGGACCAACTTACATACACCTCAACTATTCTCACGAGACAACTGTCTAACTCTACTATATTTGGTTGTCAAGAAAACTCAATAGGATATTAAATCCTAACTAGTTGGCCACCATGGCTTGAATCCATCCCTATGCCCTTTATTTTTCCTTCTAATTCCCTATTCGAGCTTTCAAATACGGATAACAACTAAAACTAAACTTCTTTCAAATACAGATAACCAACTAGAACTTAACCTCCCTATAAGTGTTTGGAACTAAATTCTCTTTTCTACCCTTCTTGGAATAAACTTTCATGATTGGAGGTCAAAAATATCCTTGACCACTTATTTTAAAAGGAAACAAAGCTTTTAATTGATATGAGTTCAAAGTTACAAAACCCATGAAAGGTAGCAAAATAAGCAAAATAAGAATAGACAAGTGATGCTGAATTACCGTAAAAAGATAAAAGCATTCCAATTAATATAAAGATCCCGAGTATCATGCTAAGACATAAAACCCACACACGAGCTCCCAAATTGTTAGGAATCAGAAACAATACCCTATCATAATTTGAACAACACTTTTACCTTTATAATAACCGTATGAGCAGGCAGATTTACACCCCATGCCAAGGTGGCTGTACAAACAAGAACCTAAAGCAAATAATCATTCGATCAGTCAATAATCCGAGGTACTAGGCATTAACCAGAAGTTTACAAGCTCAACCTTCAACAGTCCATCAGAGAAAAGCCTTTCGGTTAAACCTCTATCAGAACGTAGCATTCCAGCATGATGTACACCAATCCCAAAATTAAAAAGTTCTACTAGATCTTTATTCCTGGATTTGATGACTTCTTTCTGAAATGCACAATTTTAAACAAAAGGCCAAAGGAATTAATTGAAAACAAGTAGGCCAGGATCAAAAGATATTTATGAACATATTTCACATAGTTACCTTGATAATACCAAATTGCGGGTGTGCATCATTTTTAAATACCTCAAGATCATCATACTTCCGACCAATTTCGACCTATTTAATGCAAAATAATAATAATAAATAAATAAGGGAAAGGAAGTATGAAAGTGATTTGTCCACTGTAAAATATTAATTATTTAATAATATAACATGAAATTTGATGAGATTAAACTATTACCTGTTGAAACCCAACTATGAAACAAACTAAATAAGAACAACGGGAAAATGGCAAAATATCCTTCAAGAAATAGGAAGAAACTAATTAATACATAACTGATCATCAATTCGAAAACAAATTGAAAATCCTAACTATATTTAGCCAAGAAGACAACTGATGATTATAATTGATTGGACTTATTATATAAAGCACAACTACAAGTTAGACAAAACCTACTTCAGGACTTGCACAATGAACTTTTTCATAGAAGGAAAAACCTTCTCTAACAATAATCAAAGGAGTAAATCATGCCGGTCTTCTTTTGTTTGTTTCCTTGAGTCCAAATATCAACATCCTATTCCTCCAAACATGGGCAGCTTGAGTTGTTATCTGGATGGTGGTTTGAGGACAATGCTAGGATTTTGTGGAACAACGCAGCCCTCATGTGATCAGTTTGGAAAGAAAGGAATAGGAGTTTGTTTTCAGATAAGTCCTTTAGCGTTTTTTTTTTTTTTAAATGAAATTGTACAATTTACAGCTTCGTGGAGTGCTATACACAATTCTTTTGCAATACACAGCGCTATATGATCATTTAGATTGGAGGTCTATTGTTGTTAACCCTTCGATTTAGGCTTAGCCTTTAGGCTGTGTTCTTCTCTCTTTTTTTCCTTTTTTTTTAATGAATATATGGTGTTTTGTTTCCTATCAAGAAAACAAAGGATGTTAAATGCAGTCAATATAATATTCTCATCTATAGAGGAAGATACTTCAACGAGCGGCTCATGTAATTATCTCATCTCAAGATGTCTCCTCAAAATTGCAAATAATCAATGCAGCTCTGTTGATCTTGAGACCGGAAGTTTCCTTACATGTGAATAGAGTATTGTTAAGACTTAAGAGTCTACCCTTCCCAACTTAAATCCCTTAATCAAGTTCTCCTTGCCTCTGTCAAACTGACAACTAAAAATAGCCCCACAATTAAACCTTTCTAATGAGTATTCTGGATAATTTTTTGCATCCACGACTTCAGAAATATTTGATTAGATAGTTTTCTCACTCGATCTCCTTTGGATATTAAGCCAATTCATGTTTGCTTCTATAGAGTGGAACCTAAATTTATTTTTCTATAAGAGCATAAGAATTTAAGAATGGTTCAAATCAATCCTTTTTTAAATAAATTGAATACAAGAAGAAGATTAAAGATAAAGATTTCAGGTTAATTCTAATGCGTCAGCAATCACAGGGATTCAAATTGATTTGAAATCCTTTCATAATCATTTAGAGCTCTCATAACCAAAAGAAAAATAACTAACATACATGGTGGTGATCTAATGCTTGCTCCTCAGTGCAAAAAAACTCTCCTTGATGTGCGAATGAACTTTAAGCAAAGTCAAAACAGACAGAACATTGAACAGAATGGAAACAGTATACCAGTTTCTCTGCTGTCTTTGCTGTGTCCTTTCGAGAATGAACAAACACCATTGCTTGATGCCCATGCTTTAATGAATCAACAACCTTACACCAAATGTGTTGAACTGCAATGTCAAATCAATGGAGTTCTTTTCTAAGGTAGAATCTGGTATAGATCCCAAATATAAGTAAATACCTTCTTATAGCATATTTCATTTAACAATTCATTGCGAGCTGCAAAGTTATGCTCGCTGATACCAATATATTGTTGTGCAAGAGGCACAGGACGGTAGCTAGAATCAAAGAAGAAAAGTCCTGTTCCTGGATTCACTCTAAGAAACTGTGCAACCTAGATTTAGATAGAATGACTATAATCAGTTCACCAAAAATAATGAGGTGCAAGATGGCCAAGTAAAAGATAATCATACAAAAGAATTTTTCAGAACATAGTGAAGGAAAACCTCTAAGTAATTAGGGAGGGTGGCTGAAAGGCCAACAATCCGTATCATTGTTTGTGTTGACTCCACCTGTCAACTCACAGAAAATTAACAGTCACGAACACGTCATATATTCCTTGAATTCTAAATATTTCAGAAATATATTGATGTAACGGAAATGCGCCATGACAACTGGTAGTAAAATGATGTCTCAACTTATGTTCATTTCAATGGTTCAAAAAAAGACATGTCCACTTCAAGCAGATAAAACACAATAAAAACTTGTATACAATAATTTACCTGACGAAGAGTTCGTGCAACTAATGCCTCAATTACAGGCCCTCGGTCATCATTTAGAAGATGCACCTCGTCAATAATTAAGAGTTTGACTAACATCGAGAGTGACATGTCACTGCTTTTTCGAGTAATGACATCCCATTTCTCAGGTGTTGTCACTATCATCTGGTGGCAATTGAAAAGTAGAAACAACCTTAGTTACTTTTAACAGTTGAGAAGATGATTAATGATGAATAATTTAGTAAAGCAACCTGAGTTTCTTCAAGTTCATTCTTTGAAAGTTGCATGTCTCCAGTTAGTTCTCTTACAGTAACATTCAAGGGTGATAAACGATGGCTAAAAGTAGATGTGACCTCTGCAGCCAATGCCTAGGATGTACAACAGCAGCCAAAAAAGAAGCTGTCATGCCAACACCCTCACCAGAAAATTAAAAAACAAATTGAAAGCTATGTACCTTCATAGGAGCAACATAAACTATCTTAAATTCATCTTTATGCAAATATCCATCCTTGAAGTGCTGTGAAATCTGGAACTCAAAACAAAACCGCAATTCATTCGGTACACATGAGTTTAAGAAATATCTTTCTGTGCATAGCAGGGCCATAATGTTACTCATATACTTCTCTAAATTTTGGTTGGAAAATGTACACAACCTGAAAGGTCTAAAGTAGCCCAAAAGCATGAAAATACCATTTAAACCACCATCAGCATAAAGTCATTCTAAATAGCTTTATACCATTTCAATTAGCTGTATCAGCAAGTAACGATAATTATAATTTATAAGCATACATCATATAACACAAAGATGACAATATCACGGTAGATGCAACTCTCCAACTCCTATCACCTCAATAAAGGTATATACCATGTCAGGGAGGCCTGTGCTACGGGCCTACGGGTGTTACTCCTCATAAATGAAAAATGACCAAAATATTACATCCAAGCAAAGGAGCAAAACCTTTTCAGCACAACCATCTAAGTACGAACCTCGTGGAGAATGGAGATCATCGCTATATTAGTTTTCCCAGCCCCTGTTGGAGCACAGACCTATGAAAAAAAATAATCATACAACCAGAACAAGAAAGATAATACATACAATTTAAGTTTTACACAACTAGAAAGGAAATAACTCACTAGTATATTCTCATTGGTGTTATAAACAGTGTCAAAAATGAGACTCTGTATGCGGTTTAAGTATTTAAATCCACGAAAAGCAGCTTGAGCAAAATCATCCAACTCCTTTATTTCAATCTGATAGAAAATGAAAAAAGAAAAAAATATATACACTATAATTTTAGAATACATGCAGAATCAAAAACTTAAACTGTGGTTACTGAAACAGGTAAAACTAAAAGAAACATGAGTATATAAAAGAATAGTCTAGTGGTCCATATTTTACAGTTCGCAAAAATTTTCTCATACAATCTCATTTTTTAAATGCCTTCAATATATACATATCTCAACAGGTCATAATATAGAATAGTTTATAAAGAAACGTGAATTACAATATAGGAACTTTTCCCAGTTCTTAAGAAGTTTGATAAATGTCTAGCATTAGTAAGTACCATTTCTTTCAGAAAAATATCTGGAAAGTTAATCATACGAAAATGGTATCACAATGTTATTATTGAAAAGATATGACTGCACTGTGAGAACATTACATCTGGAATAGGAGAAGACAGAAACATCAAAAGTTCTAAAAAGTAGTGATCATAGAACTCAATCCCTAAGGGGGTGTTCAGAGCACTGAATTGGTTATTATAACCAGTGCTTATAATAATTTGTGTGTTATAATAGTTTGTAGGTTCTAATAGCCTATGGGTTATAATAATTTGTAGGTTATAATAGTTCATGTTTGGAGTGCAGACTATTTTAGTCTAGTAGGAAATAGTAAACAATGTAACAAAGAGGGAAAGAGAGGATGAGTAGGAATTAGTAAACGTTGTAGCAAAAAGGGATTTGAAATAGTAATACTGTAGTTAATTCTAAGTTATAATAGTTGGAAACACCAACTATTATAATTGGTGTCCTAAACTTGGCGTGGGGTATAACAACCCATTCCACCAACTTGGGCCCTAAGACATTCATAGAAACATTGCAATTAACTTTGTAAAGTGAACTCTGAAAATCTGACAATTTCAGCTTAGCCTTAATATGCTTAGTAAGCCTTCCAATCCCATAATTACAGAAAAATGACCCTAGACATATATCATATAATTCTTGACTAAACAAAGACATTCAGAGATAAAGATAACAAATAATAATAAAAAAGACTTACCAGCTTTTCACCAGGTTTCATTTGTGCTGCTGGGATTGGAGGGATAATTACCTCCTCATATCCCTTAAAATGCTTCCTTTGTGTTCCTTGAGGAAGTGCATTAACTGTAAGGGAGTTAGAGCCCTCACCAGAACCAATAAGATCGTCAAATGGACTTTTCCTTTGGCTTGCTTGAACTAGAGAAGAAAAGCTTACAGCAGAGAAATCACTTTCGGAATCATATTCAATTCCTCGTTTATTTCTCTTTTCCTCCTTACGTCGAAGCTTATCAATTTGTTTCTCTGATTCTGTTTGAACAGTAACCTTAGATCATAACAAAGTGCTTGATGAGAGATATATCCATCTGTCAGTGCATGTTTTGATTAAAACCATTTTTATTCACCAAGATCCAGATCATACCTGAGTTCCATAGCTAGGCATTCGTGATTGTGAGCTTGAATTTGGTTTTTCAGATTTTATTATTGTTAACCCATGATGAATATCATCAACAAGTTCCCTTCGGTGCTACAACAGGAAGGACAAAGGAAAAAAAGGTAAAAACATCAACCACGTCACTTTGAGAGAGATTTTTTTTTTTTTACTTAGAAAATTATGTTAAGAACAGATTTGTTGTCAGCAATTAAATATTGAAAACATAATAATTATTGCACATTCAACCTTCAATTAGAAAATTTCTCACTCCACCCTTCACCCTCCTCCTACCCACGCCCAAAAGAAAGAAAGAAAGAAAGAAGAGCAAGTAAAGATTAGGGGCAGAAAATCTGAACATCGTAAACATAACAAGGATTTTCAAAAAGTTTAAGTTCGTATTCTTACTGAAATAAGATCTTGAACAAACTCAAATGCTCCATCACCAACAAGATCCAATAGATCTGCAGCTATCTTCAGAATGAAAGAGAGAGAGGGAGTTCTTATGTTACAAAATAAACAAGCCTTATGATAAAGATATTCAATGCATATACATATATTCAGCTACCTCCTCGCCAGGTTTTTCTGAATGAAGGACTCGGCAAATGGCCATTGCAAGCTCATCAAGGGAGAGTTGTGAGGTACTTTTTCTTGTTATCTCGTCACATGCATCCCTCAACCAACTCAAATTTAACTTTCCTCTTTCATTAGAGAGATCAAAGTTCATGGAATGGTCTTGCACGTGTTGCCTGTCATAAAATGTAGGTGCAGTAATATCCTTGCCCAGTAAATCTGAAATTTCCAGAGACGCATCCACCATAAACCTAGTAGGTTCTCTAAAAGCAAGATCAGCGCCAAACTCTACAGAGGAGTCACCCTTGTTAACATGCTTCTCTGCTAGCAATGCACTTGCATGATCCCTTGGCTGCAAAATAAATAGTTTCTGAGCTAGAGAAATAACTTTCTGCAGCCTAGCATCTGAAACAGTATTGCCAATAAGCTTTTGCAATTCTTCCCTGCGTTTCAAAATCATAGAAGAAGTCAATATCTCAAAAACTTGCTCTGTTCACAGTTACACTCTTAAGCTTTTAAATCTAATGGCTAAGTGTTGGGCTGTGGTATTTGCAGTCTTCGATGTTAATTGCAACTTCTCAACGTGAAAAGGTACAATATCAAGTTTTAATCCAAAAAACCTTGGTACTTTTATGTAGTATTTTGAAATGAAAACAATAAAAGAATCTAATAAACTATGAAAGTAGCACTTGTGCATTCAGGTTATTGTCTTCAAGAATATTGGCATCCATATTCTTACATGTTTTTAGCAATATAGTCGAGATCATTCTCTTCTTTTCGCTTGCCAAAAAGGCAATAAATAGTCAGTGCTACCTCACCAAGCTCCTCAGATGGTACTTCTCTGTCCACCAACCCAACAACTCCCGCAATGAACTGCTTATAGGCTTGTCGAACTTCAAAGGATGCTGCTCCACCAATTTCCATCAAAGAGAGAACATTATGAGAAGATAAGCACTCTACAGATTCACGACCAAATTTACATAAAGATGCTAAGCAACAAAAATCTGTACCTTCATCCCATTGATACACTATCTTCCGCGCTAGTTCTGACTCGCCCAATGAAGCTATGGAGCTAGATTGCATAACATGAGAAAGAATAAACAGTTCATTACGCTCATCATGAAGCCTAGCTCAATTTAGCACACAGATTTATGGAGTGAAAACACAAAAACATATTAGAATTTAACCAGCTGAGTATTCATAAATCATCCATTCATTAGCTCAACAATCCGCTATAGGGAACAGGATCATTTTCCTTGCTTTACTTATATTTTAATTCAGTGCAAAAAAACTAACAGCTAAAACTCTGGCACTCCTAAAGCTGAATTCACAAGAGAACAAATACGATAAACGGGAAAAAAAAAAATACGAATTGGGTAGCGCACAGATTGAGGGAGCGAAGGAAGTATATTAGAATTTAAGCAGCTATGTATTCACCAATTGACCATCCATTAGCTCAATCCACTCTAGAGTCCGTTTTGCCTTACAACAAATTGTAATTCAATCCTAATATAGCTAAGACTCTGACGCTAGTAACACTGAATTCGCAAACAGAGCTAATACCCTAAACGAAAACATTTGAATTGGGAGAGATTATACTGGGACGGTTTGTGATTTTGAAGAAGGAGCTTGCGATGGAGATACGCCTGGTCGACATCGAATGGCTCCCTGAGGGAGCTGGTCAGTCGGGGAATCTGAAACAACATTTTCAATACTTCATATCCAAATAATGAATCGAAGAGAAATAGGAAGATAGAGGAGGAAGACGATGCGACGGCACTAGCTTCTGGCTTGTGTACAAAGCCTCTCTCGCAATGGCGGGTAGATCACTCTCATGACTCGGCCGACTTGTCGGCTTGCACTGGACTACACGTCGGAAACTTTATAATCGATATCTCATAAACGCATAATCGTATGTGGGCTGGAGTTGAGACGGCCTGTTGATAACACAAACGACATGTCGACTTATGCTAGCAGCCTAGCATACACAAGCGACTGTCCACCAACATTATTTGGCACTTTACTTCACTCGAAACTTTTGTGTGCATTTTATAATTTGATGTGTTTCTAAATTTTATTACTTTTAAATATTAGTTCTAAAACATTAAGATCATATTTGAAAAGATATTTGAAAATAGATTCAACAATATTAGAAATGTGTTTGTTTTATATTTTTAGATATATGTTTAGTAGTAAATGTAGAAATTCAATTATAGTTTAAATAATTGTTTAAAATGTGTTTGATATTAATTTATAAATCATAAAACTAGCTGTAATTATTCACTAAATATTAGCTTTTTCAAATGAATCGAGTTTATAAATGACGTAATGTACTTTAAAATGTAAAATTCAAAATCTAAATACAATGAAAACATAAAAATATTGTTTTCAAAATTTGCATGGGTTTTATCACAGAATCTTAAAACATTTTCAAAAACAAAATTTAGGTTGTTTGTCAAACACACATCTGCTTGACTCAATAACTATATAAACATAAAATAGAATATTGATCGTCAACCAAACATGTCGTAACTAATTTGAAAAACATATTAAAATACTAAACTCTGTTTGGTAATCACTTGTTTTTGGTTTTTAGTTTTTGAAAATTAAGTCTATAATCATCATTTTCATCTTCAAATTTATTTCTTTATTATCTACTTTTACCAACGTTTTAAAAAATTAAACTAAATTTTGAAAACTAACAAAACAAAAAAAAGATTTTTAAAGTAATTTAGCTAAGAACTCTACTCTACTAATTGAGAAATATGAAAACCATTATAAAAAATAGAGAAAAGTTATACTTAATTTTTAAACCTAACAATAAAAAATTGAATTATGATTACTAAATACGACCTAATAATTTAATTAACTTACAAAATGCGTCAAGTTTAGCTCATAAATTTATAGACTTATGTGTAATATTAATATGCCAGTTAACTTTAAATAGTATGGTTTGTATGGTTTAAAATCACAGATATTAAATACAAATATTACTGAGAACCGAAATGAATATAATAGAAAATTAAAAATATGGTCAATATTAATTTATATCTTACTGTGGGGGTTGTATCCATTTAAATCTCAAACTAATAATTGTATCAATTTAAACCATAAAATTTATGGTTGTATCAATTTAAACTCCAAACTAATAATTGTATCAATTAAAACTTTGAATGCTCACAAGTATATTATTATAAACCTTAAACTTTCTTAAGTATATCAATTTAAACTATGAATTTTCACGAGTGTATCCAAATAAAACATAAAGGAGGATTAGTTCATGATTTAAATCGTTATACTTATGAAAATTTAAGGTTTTAATTTATACACTCATAGTTTAGAGTTTAATTGATACAATTCAAAGTTTAGAGTTTAAATTGATACTCAAGGGTGTAAATATATATTTGTCCTTAAAAATAAATTAAAAATGGAAAATTTTTAAAGGATTGTTATCAAATATAGCAAAATGAGTCAACTTATTTACAAATATAGCAAAATGTCACTATATATTAATGATTGCCGATAATAGACACTAATAAATATTATTAATAGATGTTTGGAAAAATTTTAAAGGGTTGTTATCAAATATAGCAAAATGAGTCAACTTATTTACAAATATAGCAAAATGTCGCTATCTATTAATGATTGACGACGATAGACACTAATAAATATTATTAATAGACGTTTATGAGTTAATATATTTAAAAATATTTTTATCGAATTTGTCATTTAAAATAATTATATTTTCTAAAATACTAAAAAAAAAAAAAGGTGGAAAAGATGAGACATGAAGATAAGATTCATGACCATATATCTTTAAACACAAAATAGAAAAAAAAAAAATAAAAGGGATTGGAAAAGCAAAAGGACGTGACGGTGAGCAAAGTAGTGGGGTGAATTGTAGGAGTATTGCTTTAAAGCAAAAAAACAAACGAGAAACTAAAGATAAAAAAGGGGGGGGGGGGGAAAAATTAACCTTATTCCCCCTTTAAAATATAACTTTGCCCTTGCCCTTTAAAACAACCTAGATGGTTAAAAAAAAAGGGCTAGAGGGAAAAAAAAAAAAAAAGAAAAAAAAAAAAAAAAAAAGGGGGGGGGGGGGGAAAATTGACCTTCATTCTCCATTTAAATACTACTTTAGCCTTTGTATTTTATTGTTTTAATTCATTTTTAGATGTATACTTTCGTAATTTTCATTTTGGTTCCTATACTTTCAACTTTGATTTATTTTGATCTTTGTATTTTCAACTTTTGATCTTTAAACTTTAAAAAAGTGGTCATTTTGATGTAATAAAAATGAAAACGAAATGACCAAAATAGTTATTTTTCAAATTATCAAGACTATATTAAATTAAAGTTAAAAATACATTAAGCTGAACTTAAATCAGGTGATCATCGTCACTACGGACATGCGCTAATTTTAAAATTTAATGAGATTTCATAAATATATAATTTCCGCCGCTCTCTACCACTCTCAAATCTGCTCCCTATTTTAGTTGTTTGTGTCTCTACAACAAAGACAGACTAAAAACCTTCCACTCCACTTGCCTTCATACCTTCTTCTTCAGCTTTCCATTTTCTCTCTGCCATGGCTGCTCTGGCTCTCTCATTGCTCCTTCTGGCCGCCATGGCTGGCCACTCCAGTGAGCTACTATAGCTTCCCTTCATCTCGTTTCTTTTTTTTTTTTTTTTTTTCTTCTTTTTTTATGGTGTTGATATAACATTAGAATTATCATGACCATCGGTTTAAGCTTCTTAGTTCAATTCATGTTTTAACATGTGAATAAGGGTAAGATTTATTCATTTTCTAATTGGTGTTCTAACATTGAAAAGAAAGAAATTTTGTTTGTGGAATAATTTCAACTTTTAATTAAATAACAAAGAGTGCATTTAGTGCATATTTATAAGAGATTTTGAATCATTTTCGTCGTAATTAACATTAATTTAATATCTAATTTATAGATTTCAATGAAAATTGGTTTCAAACTAGTAAAAATATATAAAAATGATTTTGAAAATTATAATAATTTTAACAAATTTAAAATCACTCTTGAATGCGTTCTTATTTAGAATTTAGAAGGAAGATTTATTATGTGAGATTGTTTTTGTTCCTTTTTTTTAGTGAAGAATGTACAATATTTTGACTTTTTTTTTTTAAAGAAAACATGTAGAATGAGAAAATAATTTTAACTCATCAAATGCCAGTTGAATCACGCTTGTTTTGACAAATATTTTATTTCATTCAACGAATCTGGAAAAATTAACAAAATGAGTATTATCGATTACATATTAAATTTATAGATTTTAATTAAAAAAATTAAATATTTTAAAGCTTCCTCTTTAATTAACTTTTGGTGGGTACACGTGTCGTGGTTTGAGTAGGTGGGACATGGTGCGTTTGCAAGGATGGAGTGAGCGACGCGACGCTACAGAAGGCGCTGGACTACGCTTGCGGGGCAGGAGCTGACTGCAGCCCCATTCGACAAAATGCAGCCTGTTTCCTTCCAAATACAGTCAGAGCTCACTGTTCTTATGCTGTTAATAGCTATTTCCAAAAGAAAGGCCAAACTCAAGGCTCTTGTGACTTTGCTGGTGTTGCTACAATCTCCACTACCGATCCTAGTAAGCAACCCAAAATTAAAATTCAATATGCTTTATAACCATTTCGTTTTTTATTTTTATTTTTTAAAATTAATCTTATTTACATTGATTATAATAATTTTTTGCCATTAAACTATTGGAACAAAAATAAAAACCAAAATGGTTAGAAAAAGCTTAATTAATATCCTAATAATTAAAAAGTTCCAATATTAAAGAATAAAATATATATATATATATATATATTTCTTATCTATTTCTTTCTCATTTCACTTGCTTTTTGGCAGGTGCTGCTGGCTGTTCCTACCCTTCAAGCGCCGGGTAAGTTGCTTTTCTGGATCTTTCATCAACATTTCTAAATATATCCATTTTTAATTTCACCGACCAAGTCTAATATAACTCAATTAATTAAATATCTAGTTTTTACAAATAGTAGTTAAACTTGAAAAAGTAAAAAATTTAACTCCATTTTTTGTTCGTCAACATATCGATACATCTTTAAAAAAAGTATAGTTTTCGTTGATGATCTTTTTAGGAGCGTGTTTGTTTTCTTATCATTTCTTTGTTGTTTTTATTTTTGGTTTTAATTTTAAAGATAAATTAAACAAAACAAGAACATCTATAGGAATGGAAGTAGAGTTTGTAAGTTTATTTTTAAAAAACTTAATACCATATGGTACTAATTGAGATTTTTTTTTTTTACTCAACGATTAACTATGGAGTGGGAATTTGAACGTCTCATTTTCAAATAAAAATGTTTACATTTTCATCCACTTTTTGTCAGAAGGAATCTTCTTTATTTCAAGTAACTACGTAATTCAACCTTCCAAATTTAAAATTTTATCACCTTCCTCAAATATTCCACATGATCCAATGGTTGTAATTTTATGGTTTAGTTTTCCACCCTCCAAAATCCCAACATACAAAGTTTGATACTTAACCCCAAAGAAAAAAAAGAAAAAAAAAAAAAAACCCTAAACCCATTTGAACAATCTAAATTTTTAAGGGTTCTGTCTCGTACATAAGGTTTATTACGATTTTTGTTTAGTAGAATATTTGAATGAGAAGATTTAAACCGCAAACCTTTTTATCATTAACACGTACATTTTAAATCAGTTGAACGAAATTTACTTTGATTAAAGTTTTCATAACTATAAAATAAATTAGTACAAAAAGAAGATGCAATTATTGAGATTCCATTTCTTTCTCGTTAAGATTGGCATTTGGCAATGCATAAATTAGAGTTTCAACTTCTACATCGTCTAAAAGCACCATCTTCCTGCTTTATTGAATCTTTGACGTAGCCCTAGCTTTGCTTTGCTTTTTTTTTTTTTTTTTCCCTTCCATTTATTATTATTGTTATTGTTATTATTATTTTTGGAATAATTAAATCAGTCTTATGTGGTACTTGATGGTAATGCTCTTCCTTGTCAAAAGTTGCGACCAACCTGGAATTTTGTACGAGGAGTTTTAAATTCAAAGGTTTAAATTTCATTATTTTATGGCCATGCAACTTTCAAAACTTGTTTTGTGTTGGTTTTTAGACTTTTAAATTTATTATATTTTAGTCTTGATTTTAAAAAATATCCCCTTTGTTTCGTTTTAAATTAATCTATGACAAAACTTTAAATATGTTTAACATGATTTTAAGTCATATAGTTTTAAAGACAAAACACCCAACAGTTAACACCTAATGCATAGAGATGACTAATATGTTAAGAAAAACTAGCATAGAAATTTTAAAAGTGTAGAGATTTAACATGAATTTTTTAAAAATTTGGTGGCTAAAATAAAATAACCAAAAATACTTGGTGCTACATTTATTTTTTGTATAGTCCACTAATTACCTAATTAAAATTTGTCGTGACAAAAAAATTTAACTTTCTTTTTCTTAAAGTTAAACTATTATTTTTATGTCAGGTAATAAATAAGAAATTGTAGGGAGATAATTATAGCCAAGACTACACCTAATTATTGCCTTAAAACAATGCAACATTATAAAAATAAATTAATTGAACAAAAAGAAAATTTGAAGTTTTAATATTTTACCATTGTCCTTATCATAAACGTTGCAAACATACCCTTTGAATAATATTCATTACAATTTTGGATTAACAATCTAACCTATAACAATATGGTGGTGACCTAAAATGGTGTGGCAATCCAAATTTTTGTTATGGAATAATTGTCACTCAATATTTTAGGATTTAATTTCCCTTCAAAATTCTAAATAATCCATACTTCTTAAGGTAGTTTTGAATCGTATATAAAATATTAAAAGTAGTATTGTAATTTATAAAATATATGAATATCTTTTAATCCATGTCAAAGTTCACAATTAATATTTATTATTATTATCCCGACAATAAGTCTATAATTTTTTTTTTAAAAAAGGAAGTTCATTATATTCTTTTACAACTTAAATTTAAAATAAAATATGTTATTTAACCCAAATTTAAAGGGACAATGGAAAAATTCATAATCGATTTTTTAAAAAAATCACTTTTACTCCCTAAATTTTCATAAAAATAACAATTTAATCCATATTTTTTTTTATATGTAATGATTTAGTCCATAAATATTTAAGTTTGTAATAATTTACTCTTTAAATTTTATTATAAAACAAATTAGTTATTATATATTAAAATTTATAATAATTTAATATTTATTATAGAAAATAGTATTAAAGTTTGAACCATAATTAATACTCACTATTTCGTTTTTCCTTTTTTCTTTTCCTTTTGTGTTTGTGGGTAGCTGGGTTGATCCCAGCGTGATTTCTGGGGTGAATCCTTTTATATCAAAATCTCTGCTTGCTTTTTAGGGTTTTGAGCCAACTTTAATTTCTTGTGCTTCTTTATTGGGGTTCTTGAGGATTGTGCCCTTTCTTTTGACTCAATCTGTCCTTTTGTTACTTTTTTCTTCTTTCCTTTCACAACCAATCTAATCCTAAAGGGTGGCATCCAATACAGACAGTTTTCTAAAAGTTTAGGTTGATCATCTTATTTCAAAATTTGTTTAATTATAGATCTTATATTTTTAAATATAATAATTTTTATTAAAATTAATTAAATAATCATAATAATTTTTATATAAAAAAATACAATATATTAATAAATTTTTAAAATTTATAGCAAAAAGTGCTAGTAAAAAATAACAAATAATAAGAAAATCCATGATAAACAAGTAGTGGAGACTAAATTTAAGATTTATTAAAAGTACATTAACTAAAGTTAGACATTTAAAAATATAGAAACCAAAATTGAATAAACTTCAAAATATAAAGACTAAATTGATGTTTTAATCAGAATTTTATTGGAATAATCCTCAATCTTTTTTGTACCTGTGTGATATTTTTGAAGTTAAATTACAAACTTTATTCCTTCCACATTTTTTCTAAAACTTCTTTCCGCCTTTATTTTTCTACCCTATTTGCTTTTAATTTGATGTTGTTTAAAACTTTTTAAAATTTTTTAATTTATGTTATGACCTATTGGACATTTTCTTTTAATTGTTGTGAATAGATAGAATTTTGAAATTTGTAATTAAGAAGACCTTAATCTTTTTTATTTGTATTCTAATAATACGTCCATAAATTTAAAAAATATCTAATGGATGCACAATTTTTAAAATTATGTATCTATTAAATAACATTTTAGATATATGTTAGATGTAAAATTGAAAGGGGATATTGATTATATACTTTTATAATGTTCAATGACCTATTTAACATACCCTTTTAGACTATACTTTCAATTCAACGATATTCAATGATGAAAAAATTAGAAAACTGCAAATTAGACATATTTTTTTAGATTTAACTTTTGATACTACTTCTTTTAATCTTTTTTTTCTTCTTTCTTTAGATTTTAGTGATTTGTCACATGTATGGTTATTTTTATTATTTTTTTTTCTTTAATGGGAGTTTAGGGACTATTTAAAAATTTATGTTGGTTATAATAAATAGTTTTTAGCTTGGAAAATTATTACAAATGAAAAAAAAATATCAAACTATTTACAAATATAAAAAATTTTATTGTTTATGAAAGATAGATCGCGATATATCACGAGGCGATATAGACTTCTATCGCTGAATTATAGAAGTCTATGATGTTCCATCGCCAGTGATAAAAGTCTATCGCGATCTATCGTTGAGCAGTAACAATTTTCTATATTTGTAAATAGTTTTACTCATTTTGATATATTTAAAAATAGTCCTTTTAGTTTTTAATTATACATGTACACCTTGCACATATATTAATTAGACTTTTAGGAATATGATAATCTTTTAGAATTATAATGGAATAAATGACATTCATTAGCTAAAGAAAAAATTTTACTAAAAATTTAGTGTTTCGAAAAGGGGAAAAAACCTACTAGGTTTTTCTTTAAAACATGTTATTGAAGAGAAACATTACAATACATTTTAAAAAAAACACTCAAAATAATATAAATATTTTTAAAATAATGATCTAAATATGTTTTCAAAAAAAAAAAAAAAAATCGGGGTTTAATTTGAAAAATAAATTTCCGTTTTTTATTTTTTTTAGAAAAATGTTAAAATTAGAAAGGAAGAATAATTATAACCAGTTTGGTGAGCTTAACTTGTAAATTAAGTGTAATTTTTCTCTGATTTCCCACTATTAAAAAATAACAACTACAATTATTTTGAGAAAAAAACACGTAGTTCATCCTTGAAAACAATATTATATAATTTTTTTTAAAAAAAAAAACTTTAAATTATTAATTTTCCTCGACAAAACATTGTCTTTTTTTTTTTTGTGTTCTAAACATGATTAACTTAATAAGCAAATTGACGATATACGAAGAACATATTACAAATTAATGCTGACCATTAGATGTTATTTCAGTGGCGGGGGTGGCGGCGGCAACGGAGGCGGAGTAACTCCGGTGACGATGACTCCAACACCACCTGGAGCGACAACAGTCCCTGGGATGACGTCACCTGTCACGAGGCCACCACCATCGACTACAACAACCCCCGCGACTACAAATAATCCTCTTCCCAACACTGCATCTCCCACCGGAGTTTTGGGCGGCGCCGGCACCGGCACCAGCGTCAGCCCCACTGGAGCTGGCACCACTACCGACGAGAGCCACGGCGGCTTCCGACTCCAACGTCACATATTCTTCTCCCTCTCGACCGTCATCTTATTTAGCTTCATGCTTTGCTGGGACTGAATTGATAATAACTAAAGTACTTAAATTAGCTAGCTTGTAAAAGAGAGTTCTAAGATTTATGGTTCTAGTTGATTAATTATCATTTAAATTGCCTTCTTATAAGGTTTTGGATTTCCATTTTCCATCATATATATTATATATAAATTATTATATCGAGATGAGGATTGCACTGGAGTTTTGTAATATATAAGTTATGTTTCGAGTGTTGATCTTGAGATATATATTAGAGTGATGATTAATTTGTCTCTATGATTAGATTGTTAATTACCCAGGCTGGATTTTTTTTTCCTATGTATCCTTGTTTTACTATTTTTATTTTTTACTTTTGGGTCCTTTTAATTCATATATATTATCGTGACATTTCAAATACACATTAAATATCTCTGTTTATTTCGATTTTGTCTTTTTAAATCAAGGAATAAAGGAATATGGGGGAAACGTTAAAACTCACCCTAACCTGGTTTTGTCAGGGAGATAAATAGAATCTGATTACTAATAAATTAATATCAATAAATCATTCATTTTAATTTTAATTAGTTATTAAATATATATATTTTTTTTTTCTATTTAGACTGCGTAAATTTCACCTTGATATTTTACATTATCTTAACTATTTAATATAAGATTTTATCATTAATTATTAATATCCTAATTAATTTATATTTATGTAATTATTTTATTATTAAATAAATCAATTTAAATAATGTTTAATTTAAAAATTATTTTTAAATAAAAAATATAAACCAAAATATTTACAAATATAATATTCTTAAAAAGAATATTCATTTATTGATATTTTAAGTGATTGGATAACTATTTAATATAAGATTTTATCATTAATTATTAATATCCTAATTAATTTAAAATTTAGAATTTAGTTATTGCAATTTGATAAAACCTCCTAAATAATTTTAGAATGTAGATAATTTATACGGTAGAAACTTTTTGAGAATTTTGTAAAACTATCGAGACTAAATTCTAAATATAAACTACAAATACTAAATTATAATTTTATTCAAACCACAACAACCAAATTTGCAATTTAACAAAAGTTTATTCAATATAATAGTTGTTTGTCTTTCATATAGTTTAACAATATATGTATGAGAAGCTACTCGAATTTCTAACATTTTAATCAAGAGCTAAGTTATACATTTTTTTCCTCATCTTTATAGGTGTACATTAGAAAATCCATGATCGTATTGATCCATTTATATTTAACCTCTCACTGAGTTGATTGAGATTTATCTCAAAACAGTCACAAATGCATGTGACAGTATTCTATAAATTTAGGTTAAAATATCATTTTGTATTTTGTACTCGATCCTAATTCATTTTAGTATATATAATTTAAATGGTTCAATTTTAGTCAAATAGTATATTTTCAATAAATCTTAATTTATACCTTCAAAATGATGACTTTTACCTGAGAAATGACGCTATATGAATATATTTTCGCCATATTTGAATGAAATGCTAAAATATAAACAAAATTATTATTGAAAAAAAAAATCAACAACAAACCAACTGCAAACCTTTTTTTTTTAAATGGAAATATTAATGTTAAATTTTATTGAGAGTATAACATTTGAAAGTATAAAGACCAGAGTAGAACAAATTTCAGATTATACAAATAAAAATGATATTTTAACCTTAAATTTGCCTAAGCATTTCAAATAAATATTTGAAAAGAACTGTTCAAAGAATATGTTAACATTTTCTTAAGGCTCAAAAAACATTACTAAATTAAAAAAATGAATGGAAGAGAAAAACATCATGGGAAAATTATGTTTAATTATGAGAGAGAAAAATATAGACGAGTGGAGTTAATAAAAAATGTTAGTACGTGAAAAGTAGCACAACAAAGAAAAACATCATAGAAACAACTGTTCCTTAGTTAATTGTCTTGATTTTATTTGTTTGTCTTATCTTCATTCCTGCGATTACATTTTTTCTAATCAATTGATCATAAAGATGAATACTCTATATTCCATTCATCTCCATTGTGGTGTACTTCGAATCTCTAATCTCCAAATCCGTTCCTATTATCTCTAAATTATATAACATCACTTCAAATGTGGAAGGTACATATGAATATTTCTAATTTTATGGTTCGTAAATGATTGTTAGTGGATAAGCCATAAATGATTGTTTTAAAATAATTTTAAATATTACGAGTTAAGATGTAAATTTTGAAACGGTAGTAACATAAATGAAATCTACCATAGAAACACAGAATAACTGTAACTTGTATTTATGCTAACTATACCACTATTTTATATTATAAGTTATTTTCACTCTACCTTTTCATCTTAATTTTAATGAAAAAGTTAGCATATAAAAATTTATTTTGAAACAATTATAAAATTCAAGCATAAAAATAAAATGAGCTGAAGGTATTTTATAGGAAATTTGTGCAGACAATCCAAATATTGGGTCCAAAGATGTGAAATGATCATTTGCTAACGTTAAGTTTAGATAAAATTACTAAAACGAACTCGTTCACGCAAAAAAGTTCATCTCGCATTGCTCTCTTCATTTTCTCAATCACAATAACTCTCATCTCTCTCGCTTTCTCTTCCTTTCTTCACCTACAAAACCACTATTCCCTCTCGCTCAAGTCGCCTTTGGAGCTGCTCGTGTGAACTCATTGTACCGAAGAAGAAGAAGACGCACAAGGGAAGAAAAAAAAAAGAGAAAAAAGGAGAAAGACATGCGCTGGAGAATAAGAGGAAAAAGAAAAATAAATCTTAATAGATGAATGACAAGACTGTAACCTAATCACGACGTCAACAAATAGTCATTTAACATTTTTTTTCAAAAGTTGAGTCATTTATCATGTTCGGCCTTTAAAATAGGTTCTTTTGGACAATTATTCCACATTTCATTCCAAACATTTTATATAACTCACCATTTTATTCTTTTAAAGAACACCAATTACTTGTGAGTATAAAGGTAGAAACAAACTGATTTTCACTGGCAACCGTCTGATTTCTGTCCACTAACCTAAACGGGTCATATCAAACACCTTTTTGGGAATATAAAAATTACTTACTTTTAAATGCTAAATTATACAAAAATATCTCTAAATACTACTTCGTATTTTAGGTAAAAAATATCTTTAAATTTTCAAAAGTTTTATAAATATACTTTAACTTTGAAAAATAGTTCAAAAGTATCACTACTGTTAGTTTTGGATGAAAACCGTTAGTATTTGGTTTAAAAAATACCAATTAACTTTCAATAAAGTTAAAAAAAATATCATTATTGTTAGTATATAAACACAAATCGTCAATACTCTTAGACCATGTTTGAGAGTGATTTTAAAATAGTTAAAATAACTTTTGCGGTTTATTTATTTTATTTTTTAAATAAGGGTACTAATGCAAATCTTGAAAGCTTATGAGTATTTATGCAAGGTATTTACAATTTCTATTCATATATAAATAGTAAGCGTATTTTTTAACTTTTCTTTAAGTTTAAGGATATTGTTTTAAAGCTTTTAAAAATCCGATGATATTTTTGAAACAAAACACTAAATGTGCATTTTTTAAACTATTCTAGAAAGTTTAAGAATACTTTTGAAACTTCTAAAAGTTCGAGAATATTTTTTACATTAAAATATAAAGTTCAAAGACATTTTCTATAATTTAGAATTTTTTTATATCGAGTGGAAGTAAAGTCTTAATTTTGAAATTTGACAATACAAATTTTAAGTCAATTAAACTACATTTACATTAAGAAGAAAAATTATACTTACATTTATGTTAACTTTGGCCTTTTGGTTTTTTTAAGATATTCTCACTACTACTACGCCAACACATGATGATTAAGGAGAGAAGTCTATCACATAGATAGAAGAATTTTTCTATATTTATAAAAAATTAAATATATTTCCTTTTAGTTATTCTAAATTTAAATATTTAATTTTACTTATTATATTTTTAATAAATCTTAAATTTAAATCTTAAAATTAATTTGGATTAGAATTAATTATTAATAATAATAATTTGCACGTAATAAAATTTAATAGGTAAATATGTTTTTACATTTATGGTGTAAATGGTTATAAATAACAAAAAATTTATGAAAAAAAATCTAACAATTAACTCTCGTAGAAACTAAATTTAAGATTGGTTAAAAATAAAAGATTAAAATTAAATATTTAAAAATATAGGGATTGAGATTGTAAAGTGATATTTTAACCTTTGTTATCCGTGGTGGACCCAAATTGAGGCACGTCTCGAGCACGACAGGCCCTTCACGGAAGAATTGCGGCCGACGGATCGCATTATTTATAATTCCTTTTAAATTTCTTTTTATATTGTTTCCCCTTCCTTAAGTTTTCATCTTCGGTCAGTTGTTTTTCAAAGGCTTTTCTTATTCTTCCTCCCAATGCTCATTCTCCAGCAAACCATCAGTGCCGCCAGCGAGCCATCAATGCTTCAACTCGGCTCATCCATCTCCACAGACAGTAACGTACTTCTTTGCCTTTTCTTTTCTGTCCTTCTTCTTCCTCTCATGCCTCTGTCTCCTTTTTCACTACGGCGCTTCTTTTTATTAATTTGTATGATTGAATGGCTTTCCTACGTAAGAATGCCATTTTCAATGGCCTTGTAGGTACGACAGTTAGTTCTTTTATTTCGTTCCTTCTCATCTTCGTGTTTTGTTCTCTGGCCCTTAGCAGACGTGCATTGAATGTGCAGTGAAGGCGGACGATAACTTATTGCGGTGCTGAATGCGGGTTTCCGTATCGGTTAATGGCGGTAAGTTCTTTTGCGTTGTTTTGGCTTCCTGCGCATGGCCTTGTGTATTTATACCTTGCGTTCTCTTTTTTGCTAAAATGGACGTAGACGGCATATTTGAATGCCATCTCTGAGAAGACGAAACTTAGCTGGATTTGAATAATGTTCTTAGACCGGGAGTTTACCTGCTTATTCCTGTTGTCAAAGTTTGAATTTGCGTGAATATTAATGTTTGGCATGCGCTGCTGTTTGGACTCTTGTATGTGCAGTGCTGTGTGTTTTTGGGTGGAATATTGAAACCACTTTGTTTTAGGTTTTGACTTTCTTCCTTATGGTTTGCATGAGTTAATAAACTACGTGGAGACTGAATGTTGCTTCATATATGTTTGTATATTTTAATATAGTACTACAAATTTTAGGGTTAGAGCATAGTTGGGAATGAAATACATTACTTTTGTCTTGTTTAAAATCTTTAAAAAATATGCATTTTGATTTATGAAAAGTGTGTATAAAAGGGTAAAATCAAACATTAAATTAATTTTGAATGATTGAAGGCTTGTTTCGGAATGATACTTGACAAAAATGATTTTAACCATTTCAAACTCACTCGGTTCCAAATATGTTTTTAGTTGCTTGTAACAATCCTTAATCCAATAATCCAATTTTTTTGTTTCCATTCTGTCTCATGTCAACGTGTAGCGGTGTAGATAAATTAGAAAACACGAGGTCTTTGTTTCCCATCTTTTCTAATTTCTGTTGCCACATGCGTATTTATTATTTTGCATTAAGTTCATCTTCCCATTTCATGAGAATGGCAGGTTAGTTGGCTTCTTGGGAGTTTTCCTTTAGTAAGGAATCATTTCCATATTGGGAACAATTTGAACACGTGTTTAATGCATCTACTTCTCTAGTACTCTCTACCTTTATTCTAGACTTGCTTTCAATCACTTTTATGTTGATCCTTGTGTTTCTACTTTGACTTTCAGGATCAGTTCTGTTACATTTGTGGGGATGTTGGTTATGCTGAGCTGATTGTAACCTGCTCTAAGTGCAAAGTAGTTCGTGAACATCTGTATGTTTACCTCTGCTTCAGTTCTTTTCCTTCGATTTCGGTATGCTAGTCTGTCGTCAGTTGAATCACGAATGGGGTTGCATATTCTTCAGTTGGTGAATACTACGATCCAACACTTGTTGAGTTTCAAGTTGCGGATATTCCGAGAAGAGACATACTTGTAGTAAATCTACTCAATGAAGATTATGTGCATCTTCTTCTCGTCGTGTAGCTTTAAACCATAGCCAGTTGGACTGATTAACAAAGCTGATGAAAAATTGACTACTTTAAATTTAAGCTCGAGATTATAAATTTTTCAAGGAAATTGTAACGAGGCGACATTAATCCCTTTAATTCCATTTTGATCATTTGATTTGATATGATTGGTTTGAACGTTCCTTATAGTTTTATCCATTCAATGTCCTAATAAGGTTTCATATTTGTGACCATTCTCATACGCTGCCATCTCTCTGTTTCAGTTATTGCATGCCCAATAAAAGTCTCGATGTCCCCAAATCCTGGCTTTGTGGTAATTGTACATTGGATGAGGCCAAAAGTCCTGATGATTCAGGGTTGCAGGTTCAACCTAAACTGCCAAGACATGCTAAAACTGGTAAAGTGAAATTCTTACCTACCGAAGAAGTAATAAAGCTATCATCAGGAGGGATGAAGGGACCTTCAAAGTTGGACACAACTTTTGCACTGCATAAAGCATCCAAGTCCAGAAAAGTCTTTGAAAGCTCTATGGCCCAGCAACTTTTCCAAGCATCAAAAGAATCTCAAGGTAGGTTCTTGATCATGTTCTTATTCTTTCTTGCATCTGTTACTATGTGTTTATCCATCTATGAAGCATGTATATGGACACAAGACATGGATATGAAATGACAAACCATCTTTTTAAAAAACCTAGGGCATGAATATGACTATGACATTGTTATTAAAATACAAAATACATATGTCATTTTTAAACAAGAAGGAAATTTAAGGCCAATAAGCTTATAGATTTACATGCCTAAATGAGATCGATGTATTTTACTCCTGAAATTTATTACTTTTCTAGATTATTATTTGTGTCTATTTATTATGCTTAAACACGTGTTTTATACATGCCAAAAAATTGTTGGGTCCATATTTATTTTGTACAACTAGTATTTAACGCACATTCATTGTGTTAATAATTGTTCCATATGTGCGCAACAAGTAATATATATATTTTGAGAAACAACCTTTCTCGATGAAAGAATGCACATGCATTGAAACAAGCAAGCTCACACAGTGGAGGGTGCTCAAGGAAGACCCTGCAGTTCTGTAAAAAGTTAGCTATCAAGTAATGATAAAATCTTCGAAACCGAAGCTCAAAGAGAAACTCAAAGAGAAAAATGGAATCTAACAAGGGTCCAAACATCACCTGGTTCCCTTTCCAAACCTCTCAAGACTCAATTGTTCTTCTCTCCCCAAAGATCCCACAATAAAGCAAACACCTCAAAAAGCCACAAGAAACAAACCCCTTATCTCTAAAAGGCAAATGAAGAGAGAACTCCTTGAATCAGCTCATTCAGGTCTCTGGGGTGGGCTAATTGAAAGCAAATGCCTCCAAAAAATAACTCCACATGTCAAAAAGATATGCCGAACAAGTATCAAATTGTCGAAGTGTGACATGTCAACATTAGCCAAACGAAGTGTCCGCACTTCTTAGGTGTCTATACTTTATAACCAAATTGATCAAGGTTTTTGTTTTATGTTATGCGAGGTTCAACAATTTGTGTTATGAAAGCTCAGTCTCTCATGATAAAAGCCAAATTATTTAGTGATGAGGTCTCAGTATCTTGTAAGCATGAATCTCAGGACGTGTCTGAAGCTATTTTTGTTAACCATAACTAGCAACCTTTGATGGGAAAAATTAAAATATATAATGCCAAAAAATCGTTAGTCTGTCATGTCCTTTTAGACAGATGTGTTTCTACTTTTTATTCATTTTCTGACTTGTTTAGTTGGATGTTTAATTTGTATTTTTGTTCTTTTCTTTCAGAACAAACTTCTGCTATGATGCCTCCAAAGATATGTGGCATGAAGAAACAAGCATTAGCTACTTGTTCACCTCCAATGCTAGTAGGCCCAGTACAAACTTTTAAAAAGGTGAAGGCTACAGATACACTTGCTTGCACTTCTTCTGTGTCAAGGCATGGTTTACCTGTCACAAATACTGGTAAGAGAGAAGAGCTTTGTAATCTTTATGAAACTCCTAAATTTGGTTACTATGGTGGCCGGTGGGATCCAATCCCAAGCTAATCAGGATAGCCCCTTGCTTAGTTTTAGTTTCCATTTCTTTATTTTATAGCCAATGTTAATGACAACACAGGAAAAGAAGTTCCTTCACCTTCCACTAAGTTGGAGGATACACAAAAACAAAGGAAGGATGCTTCATTTACACATGACATACATGCTTACCGTGACAACACAGGAAAAGAAGTCCCTTCACCTTCCAGTAAGTTGGAGGATACGCAAAAACAAAGGAAGGATGCTTCATTTACTCATGGAAAACATGCATACCGTGACAACCCAAGAAAAGAGGTTCCTTCACCTTCCACTAAGTTGTTGGATACACAAAAAGGAAGGAAGGATGATTCGTTTATGCATGAAATACATGCAGACCGTGACAGCACAGAAAAAGAAGTTCCTTCACCTTCCACTAAGTTTGAGGATACACAAAAACAAAGGAAGGATGCTTCATTTACACATGAAATACACGCATACCGTGACAACACAGGAAAACAAGTTCCTTCACCTCCCACTAAGTTCGAGGATATGCAAAAACAAATGATGGATGCTTTAATGATACAAGAAATACTAACATACCGTGACTATCTCCCATCATTCCATACCTCTTGGAAGTGAGTCCCGCGCACATACACACACCCACACGCGTGCACACACGCGCACACACACACGCACACGCACACAGACGTGCGCGCACACACACAACACACACACACGCACACACACACACACAATGTCATGCTCAATTCATTGCAGAATTTAATTTTAGGGATAGTTTATAGGATGATTTATAGGCTGTGTTTTACCTGCTTGACTATTCATATCTCCTGCTTGACTATTCATGTCTCTTATTTGTTAAATATCACGGGTCACTCACTGGAGTTGCCAGTACATTCTTTACTCACTGGAGTAGCCAGTACATTCTTATTAAAAATTAATTTTATTTATTTTGTAATTACACCACTCACTCTATCAACCTAGATTGGATGGTCTTCATCTAATCCCTGTTTTGGGGAGGAGATTCTTTGTTCCTTGGCCCTTTAAGCTGTTCTTTGATATTTTGGAGGAATGAAGTCTTTCTGATGTTTCTTATTAGAAAAAAAATAAAATCACGTGGCACTATTGGTTGTTGTGATTTCCTAGATTATGCAATGTTACTTTGCGCCACTTAGATTACTATTCAACAAAATTACCAATGGAATAACTAAAGATTTGACAAGCAAGGAGCCTTCAATGCATATCATATTTGATAAAACCATGAACAAGTAGTTGTATGAGTTTGCAACAAAATTTGCCTTCTCATCCCACATTGTTGAAAGAAGAGGGAAGAGAAAAAAAATCCACGACAATGGTTAGAACATTTTCACGAAGGAAAATGTTGAAACCCAATTTTCTTCTTCTTCTCTCTCTCTCTTGCTTTTTTTTGTTGTTTGGGGGGGGGGGGGGGAA
>QLSR01000320.1:1296156-1321287 GCA_031780015.1 Citrullus colocynthis
GGGGGGGGGGGGGGGGAAAGGAATATATTTATTGAAAGCATTTTAAACTTTTGTAAATGGGATTCTATGATCTAATTTACTGTTTTTGTATGATGAGTGAAGCTTTGACCAATTCTGTTTTCTATTTAATTTATCCTGTTCCTGCGTGTGTATTCATTGATCCTCATCCTATTTTTTCAAAATCGTCCTTTTTTATGATGTTTTAAAAGTGTAGGACTTGGTACTTCTGTAGTGATTGTTGATGATTGAGTACTTCATATTTATTGTTCGAACGTTATTGATAATGCTTATGTATATACATTGAAGAAGAAACAATGGTTTCATTGCTAAATGAAATGTCGATATTATATTTTTGGTTCATTGAAAATTAAAATTATTTAGTACTTTCAGAAATTTCTATTCTTTAGGGGATGCTTCCAATTTATTGATACACGTATGGCGGGTGAATTTTATGATGGTATCCTCGCGAAGCCTCCATGTGTGGTATGTGGTAGAGTTTACGAATTGACGCGGAAGAATCCTCCCATTCTTCAAGTGAAGCTGCTTAGGCGTTCTGATATTTGGGATGATCTATTCCATGATGAATGTCCGGGTCTTGCTGACATTGCCTTGTACTTCTACCTGGGCAATAATGAAAGGTCTAATGATTTTGGATTTAATGGGTACAATTCCTGTTATTGTTTAGCCGTGTAAAACAAGTGTTGATTTAAGTGTAGGTCCAGAAAGAACAACTCTTGCCTGTTTGAACTTATGGAGAGAGAAGATTTATTGATAAGAAGTCTTATTGACGGTGCAGAGTTGATTCTATTTACATGTAGACAGCTGGATCTCCTCTCACAGTGTAAATGCTTTTACATTCATTTTTCGGGCATTCTTTAGTGTGATACTTCGTCTCACATTGGTTTGAATTTAGATACTGTTATGTTCTTCCTATTCATATGTGCTAGTGGTCATAATTGTACTTTCCATAGTGGGCTCTTCCTAGCAGTAGATATATTGATATGTTTATGTTAAGCTTTAATAACTTATGGATATCTGTTCTGTTGACTATTGATGAAGTCCAAATTAAGCTACATTTAAGAAACCTAATATTCCTATTTATGCTATTTACGATTTTGGTCTAAGGTTTGGAGGCGTGCGCTATATAATCTCTCTAACTCTATTGGCGCTTCTAAATTTGTAATATAATATTTTCTCTCTGATAATAAATTGCTTTCTCTTTTTGCGTGGACGTAGCTAACACATTGTTTGTGAACCACGTTAATCTCCGTGTCGATTCTCTACCTTTTATGTTTTCTGTTTATCTTTGATTATTGATTTCTTAATAGACATAAACTTTAACCACGGTTGTTTTAATCTTCAAATGAACTGAAGTAAAGGAATCGAACTTGTTCGTTCTTACTGAATCATAAGAATGGAACATTGATTTATTAAATGTCGATTTCCAATTTTTTTCACAATGTTACATTTACTAATGCTGATACTAGCACTTCCTTTTGTATGTTCGAGCTTGTCATACAGTTCCCGTGAATTTGATATTCTAAAGTTGGTTTACTGATTTTTAATTATTAGCATTGGGTTTACTTGTGCTAGCTTTATAACATGTGTGCAAATCTTTCTGCAGATGTTGTTAACATGTTAAATGCCGAATACCTCCTTTTCGGAGTCTTTCATGAAATAGAAGACGACCAGTCTCCTTTTCCTATGTTAGAATATGGTCCTGCAGTTTCTTCAGTAGAATGTGATTCCAGAGTTCCCCTGCTGGAATTCACGCCCAACGGATATGGAAAGCAAGATTTAGACAATGCTGTTAAAAGGGAAATTGACATCAAGGGTGGAAACACTGCTGGAAAGTCTCCAACTGCAAACGATGTAGACTCTACCATTCAGCGATTACTATTAGAATTTGGGTCACAAGAACCCAGGGAGTCCAATGTCAATGCATTAAATATGAATGCTCAAACAAAAGATCAGGTAGAAAAGTCTCACCCTCGCTGCCAAATTGAGCCTCTTCCTCTTTGTTTACATTTGTTCGTCGCGGTTCCAAAGAGAAAAAAAAAAAAAGATAGCTAACCAAGTATTTCTTTATTTTGTGCATGATGATACGAGAATCTTTCAATATCTGATCCCTGTTATTTTGCAAACCATATGACAGGAACCTGCTCCAATCGCAGCGACCAACTCCTATTCTCGTTCCCTGTCAAAAGTAAAGACTGAACCTTCAGTTATTAAAGCGGAAGGAAGTGATGGAAACAAATGCTTGCAAACAGAGCATTGCTCGAGAATGGTGCCAACATCATTTAGTATTGATGGCTCTCAAAACATGAGTGGTTTAACTGAACAAGATGCTCCGAAGAGAGTTGCAGAAAAGTATCTCCAAATCTTTAATGCAGGGATTAAAAAGAAGCGTCGGTAGTTCTGATATGAGTGAATCAACTTGGCTGTTTAAGCCATTCAAGGTTTGCTTTTCAAATAACTCGTAGATATCTACACTTGTTTGACTTAGCTTGTCAATATTATAGTGCAGGGATTCAGCATAGGCCTTTTCTTTTTGCTATGTACAAGCAGGTTCGAATTGAACTTACCCTTTGTTAATGCTTGTGTTGAAGACGTATTCAACAAAGCTGGTGGTACTAATTTGTTCTGTCCACTGAAAATGGAGTTTTTCTGGCAGATCCGTATGTGCAGTGGAAACAAGTTTGTAAAGGCATTACTACGAATTTAACGTTGTTGCTTTATCACTGTTGTAATTATTATTAGGTTAAATTATATGTTTAGTTTTTAACTTCGATGTTTTTGTCTTTTTTATTTCTCCAATCTTCAAGAGTCTCCTGCATTTTTGAACTTTCGTACTTATCATTTTTAAAAATTAATTAATCTATTTATATACAAATTTGAATCTATCAGTTAAACATGGCTCAATCTCAAAATCAATTGATAATGATAGGACAAATTGTGTGAAGTTTTTCTATCTTTTCAATGGATAATGATAGGACAAATTGTGTGAAGTTTTTCTATCTTTTCAATGTAGTATGTTTAACATATCTTCTTAAGTTTGGGTTCACATGTTTAACATGTCTCCTTAAGTTTGGATTCACAAGTCTTTAGTCCGATGGTTACTCATTTGAGATTTATAGGTTCTAATACCATATTTGACAAACATTAAAATTCGTCTCAAGATCAATTGGTTATGAGAAGAGGAACTTATGTATCTTACAAAATTGTGAGACATTTCTATTCTTTCATAGTAAAGTTTAGAAACTAAATTTGTAGTGTAATAATATTATTATTATTATTGTATATTATTTGAATTCGAAGCTTAACCAAGCTTTGGTTTCTAAGTTTTGTAAGCATTATATATTACATGTGTGGGCACATTTGCACATATATAAAAAATGTTGTGAGAAGGTTTGAACCTTTGATAGGGAATGCCTTAATCATATTTTTTCTTGACATAATGGGGTGAGATTTGAATTAGAAAGCTCCTAGTTGCCAACACATACTTATGTATCTCATGTGGGAATGCTTAATCATTTAGGGCCATTTGGATTAACTTAAAAATAAATTTATTTTTAAAAATTCATTTTTATTTAAATATTGGTTGCCAAACATTTGTATTTCTTTCTAAATGTTTTTTTTTTTTTAAAAATTACACTTGAAAAGATATTTCAAACCCATAGTTGAGTACTATAATTTATCTAACTTTTATGAAACTAACACAACAAACCATATATCTCATACCTTTTCAAGGAAAAAAAAAATTAAAATCATATATAAGGAAAATTATTATAAATAGAAAAAATATTAAACTATTTACAAATATAGAAAAGTTTTATTGTCTATTAGTGATAAATTGTGATAAACTTCTATCACCTATCGCTGTCACACCCTCTCATATTAACCTTTTTAACCAAAAAGGAGCGTGAAGACAACAAATATTGCTCTTTTGTGATACTTATTGCTAACTTCTGTTTTTCTTATATAATCAATCATACTCATGTTTAACAAGTTCAAAGGTGTTGAAAATCAAACTATATATATATAGTTATACAAATCCTTAAGAAAAACTACAACACATATTCTCAGCTCTATCTACTGAAAAGATAAAGCTATCTTATGAAAGACCTCGACTTCACGCGACAACGAGGATTTCCCTGCTACTTGAGAAGAAAACATAAAGAAAAGAACGAGCTATGCTACTTGAGAAGAAAACATAAAGAAAAGAACGAGCTAGAGCCTAGTGAGTGGTGAATCATATAAGTATAGGGTACCTCTCGACCCTTAATACTTAAGCAAACACAAACATTAATCAAACATATTGAGGTTAACTATCAAACCTCAACATTGGTGAATAACTCTATACCGTATTCATACCCTGTTGGCACCACTCGACTCGGAAAAGAGTCTTTTCTTCTATATGCAAATAGACCTACCTCTTATGGGTTCATAAGCTAGACTCGTCGGTCTTCTAACCATCCCACGCGAGGTTCCTCTCATAGGCTCAGAATCTAGGTTACGACAACCCTCTGACCATCTCATGAGATTACTCCACAGGCACGAATTCTAGATCCTTATATCTTCCAACCATCCAGTGCATAGTTCCATCACATACTCAGATTCTAGATTCGAAGATCTTCTGACCATCCTGTGAGGCGTTTTCTTTTCTCACCATACAACAACATTATTACGTAAGGAAACATCATTAACTCTTAAAAGATAACACTCACAGTACATAAGGATTTTGGCCTTCAAATCCTTTTAACCTTGTGTTGAACTCTTTGTCTTTCCAAAACTTAGCTTCTTCTTCACCCTCGAGCACACGACTAAGCTTCTAGTACAAGAGAGACAACAACAGGCCATGAAACAGAAAGCTGGACACCCATAACTACCCTTGGACGTCTATAACGACATTCTTTGAACGTCTAAAAGCCTCTTTAGACGCCCAACTGCACACTTGGATGCCTAGTTCACATTTTTTCTTCCCTGAATAAAGTTCTTTCTTCCCCCTAAGCTCTCTAAATGAACTTTCGTTTGAATTTTTTGTATGTGAATTCCCATGGTCTCATTTCCTATTTATAGACTTAGGGAAATCGTCCTTATCATCCAAAAATCCTCCAAGCTTAACACATCAACTCCTAAGTGTCTTTACCATGCATGACTAACTCATGCATGCTGCCAACTCCTTCTTCAAAATTGTCTAAGTGTCCAACTATACTGAAACTCGCCTCATAGACCAACACCTACTTTGACACTTAGTCAAATTCATGCTATGTTGATACGTTCACCTCTTGAAGTGTTGAACTTGGAGTTAGCCACCTCCTTCTTACTTTTTACCTTTTTGGACGCCTACCTAAGACTTTTTCAAGAGTTCTCATGCATCCATCTAGGCTCAGGTTCAACTATGCGTCCAAACTAAGCCTTATATGCGTCCAACTTGTCTTCTTCCAAGCTATGCATTCAAAGTCACCTTTTGACCAACACAAACTATCTAACACTTAACCAAAATTCCACCTTAATTAAGGTATTTGTCCAAGGCCCCTTGTACTTAGCCAAATTTTACATTATTAGCCTCACCACGCGTCCAACTCTCTATGCTTATATCTTGGCCTAAGTGTTTTCTCTTGAATTATGATAAGTTGCTCAACACTTAGACAATGCACACACAATTAAACCACGAATCCAACTTCCCAGATTTTGGCTCAAGTGTCTCCTTTCAACTATCATAAGTTGTACAACACTTAGCCAAAAGCTTCTCGAGCACTAACCATGCGTCCACAATACTCTACTAGGCGTCCAACTCTAGACCTTTTCTCCCCAGCATGTGTTCAACCTTGACTCTAGGGTTGATGAGTTGAACTTTTCACATTTGGTCCTATGCTTCCAACTTTCTCTTCCAACATTCTCAATCCTTAAGTCTATGAGTTCAACCCAAGTTCACCTCATAGTACTAAGTTGGAGTTAATCTCATAGTTTCCATTTTCAAGGCATAGTTTACTCCCATTCTCAAAACATAGTCCAATACTCACAACGTAGTTTTCTCCCAATTATTACTATAATCAAACCTCTCCTAAAAACTCAAATTTGGACAAACACTTCCCTCCCAAGTATGTTCAATGCATGGTGCTTCTTATATCCTAAAAAATTTTCTAACTCCACAAGCCTAGAAATTCATTCTACTAACGCTCCTCAAATTTATCTGACTCCATAGGTTTGCATCAACTTTTCACATAAAAACTTCTCCAAAATTTCCCCAACTCCACAAGACTTATTTCAACTCTTACAAGAGAGCTAGTTTCGGGTTTTGGGTATCACAATCGCGCTTTATCGCTCAAGCGATAAAAACCTATCGTGGTCTATTGCTGATAGACAGTGAAATTTTTCTATATTTGTAAATAGTTTGACTCATTTTACTATATTTGATATCATCCCTATATCTAATTAAATTCATATCATATTATTATACTTTTCTTAAATATTACTTTTTTAATTGAAATTCTATTTATATGAAAATTTAAGATGTAGTTTGCAATTTTCACATGATACGATGTTGTATGATGTTGTATGGTCAAAATTTAGAACTACTTTGTGTTAATAAAAACATTAGAAGATTTGCCATTCATTTCTATCTTATGCGGCTATACTAATTTAAAAAAATTGAGGACCAAATCAACGTAGGTTTGAAAACCAAAAAAATAATATTCCTTAAAAAAAATGCACAAGTAGTAAAGTGCTCGAGCTTCCAACGTAAACGCGATGTCCAAGCGTTGGTATAAAATTGTTAACAAAAATGGGAAAATGAAGCACAATTCTTCAAAATTGGAGATAACGTGCGTTAAATACAAGAAGGCCAACGATGTAATTCTGTTAATGATTATGTTATTTTTCTGAAATGTAAATGGGGGTATTTTGGGGAAAGGCAGCAGGGATTTGGTACATTAGCAAAATATTTGTAAATATAGGCTTTGCCTCAGCGAGATGCGAAAAACTCTCAAAACCGAGTGAGAAGCGTTTGAGCTCGCTGCTATTGAAAAGAGAGAAAAAAACCCTTTCGTCGGCCTTATTTTTCTTCTGTTGATCTGCAACTTCCAGTTCCGATCTCGCTTTAGGAAGCAATGGCCATGGCAGCTCTGAGACGCGAAGGGAGGCGGCTCGCTACTGTGATCCCTCCTCAACCAATCACCGCTCTCCGGGCTTCCCTCGTTTACGAGTATTCATTTTTACCCTTATTCTATCTTGTCCTAATGTTTTTATCTGTGCCAGTGATTCTCAGCGATTAGGGTCCTTTTTTAAACACCCAAAAGTTCCTTCATTTGATTGATGAAATTCTGTAGTAATTGCTTGTTATTTTCATAAATTAAGTGTTCCCTCCCCCTCCCTTTTGTTAATTTTTTCTACGTATTTGTCTGAACCCTATATGTTAAGATTGGTTTGGGTGTACTGCTTGACTAATTGTTCTTGAATGTGCAGTGGTTTTTTTTTTCCTTGAAAAAAATACAATGATCTTCCATTTATGAGATAAGTGAAAGTATTACCTTTCAAAAAAAAAAAAAAAAAAAAAAACTTGGAAAACGTATGGTAATTTTTTGATTTTAGAAGGCCATACTCCATTAGGTTTTTTGGTTAAATTATCATTAATCATGAATATCTGCCTAAATTCTCTCTGCACATAAATCACTCATACTAAATGTGTGTTTTTTGTGCAGGGAACAAGCTCCTCTTGGTGTTCGCTCCATCTCCACTCAAGTGGGTAGGTGCTATTGGATCCTGCTATTTCTTTTTGTATACATTTTCTTGTGGTGGTTTATTGCTTCCTGTTAATTAACTGGCATTTTTATTATTTCTACACACTGATGATTTACTATCGTTTTTCTATATATGTAAATGCAGTTAGAAATCGAATGAAGAGTGTGAAAAATATCCAGAAAATTACAAAGGCAATGAAGATGGTTGCAGCCTCAAAGCTGCGGGCAATTCAAGTGCGTGCTGAAAATTCTCGTGGCCTCTGGCAACCATTTACTGCACTTCTTGGGGATACTCCAAGTATGTTTATATTATGTATTTTCTACTTTCATTGACACATGTATTGCTTCTTTTTACTTCTTTTGTAATTGCCATGTGTATTATGCCAAAGTGCATATCAAACTCATGGGTTATTCACTGGTTAATGTATCATATGTTTTAAACTTTATTTATTTATTTTTAAAAAATTGAATTGTTCTGTCAACAGACTTAACACACACACACGTTCATTTTCCCTTTTATCGTAGACTTAGAAGTTTGACTATGCTATTTATTTTTGGGAACGTAGGTGTTGATGTAAAGAAGAATGTCATTGTTACCATTTCTTCTGACAAGGGTCTTTGTGGTGGAATTAATTCTACCTCAGTCAAGATAAGCAAGGCTCTGCACAAGATAAATTCTGGTATTACTTGCAAAATATTTCTTTATCTTATCCTTCACTTCAGTGTAAGTCTACAGTAAGTAAGATAGTAATTTGGTAATTACTCTGCTCATAGGTCCTGAAAAGGAATCAAAATATGTTGTATTGGGAGAGAAGGCAAAGGCTCAGTTAATACGTGACTCCAAGAAGCACATAGAAATCATCTTCACTGAGTTGCAGAAGAATCCTTTGAATTACACTCAGGTTAGTTAACCACATCATACAGCTCATCACAGAGAATGTCTTCATTGTTTGCTCATGAGTTTATGTTTCTGTCTATTTGCCTATGCTTTCATATGTAGAGTTTCAACCATTAGATTTGAAGTTTTCACATTGGAGTAGGATAAGTACCCCAATTAAATATGCCACGAGTATGATCCATTGTGGCAGGCAATGATGTTTCCGATGTTTTGAGTGAATTTCCCTTTTGTTTCTATCGGTGCATTTCTTTTGGTTTACTGACTTGGCAAAATCTATCTTCAAACTTTGTGTGACAGGATGCCTTCCTTGACATTTTGAAATGCCCATATCTTACTGTCCTTTTTGCACTTTTAGGTCTCTGTCTTAGCTGATGATATTCTAAAGAACGTAGAATATGATGCTCTGAGGATTGTTTTCAACAAGTTCCATTCAGTTGTCTCATTTCTGCCTACAACATCTACCGTTCTGTCTCCTGAGGTAACAAGATTGCTTGATTTATTTTTTATCTTTTACATATTGACCGTTTCTGCTCCCCTTCTTAAATTCTTACCCTTATCTTCGTGAATATTGTGCATTCTGTATTCAGATTGTTGAAAGAGAGGCAGAATCTGGGGGAAGCCTTGGTGACCTGGACTCATATGAGATTGAAGGCGGCGAGACAAAGGCTGAGATTCTCCAAAATCTTACAGAGTTCCAGTTTTCTTGTGTAAGTTCATCCTTACAGCCTCTTATATTTTTGTAATGAGGCATTAGTTTACTGTTGAAATCGTCAGGGTTATGTGCCAAATCAAACGCGCGGGTACTTGAGGTTTTTAATTCATAGGAAGTTAAGCGGAGTTTAAATTCTGGCTTAATTAATACATCAGAAACACTATTTTGAAGATACGAGTCAGTTGACTTTTTTCCCCCCTCCCTTTTTCTTACGTCTCTCTCCATTTTTCTTAGGTCTATCTGTATTGAACTGATCATTGCAATATACTTGTTTTTGGTAATTTTAGGTGAGCCAATGCTTAGGCAAAAGTTTTTCTTCTGGATACTAGCGTATGGTATTAACCGGATCATCATGAGTTGCTAGTAGTTTTTGAGGAGATTAAGTGATGAAGTAATTTCAGTCTATGGTTGTCGCTCATATTTTGTTGGATGAGGATGCTGCAAAATTGCATGTGAATCAATTCAAAGAAGAGAACTACGATATATTATATGCAATAATGTTGATTACTTGATTACCTTCTATATTATATATTTCTAATATTAACACAGAACAGGAACATCTCATCCCATTTCGTCGACCACTTATGTGATTACTGAAAGCTAGATTCATGCTTGCCAGGTACTGTTCAACGCCGTATTGGAAAATGCATGCAGTGAACAAGGTGCAAGGATGTCTGCAATGGACAGCTCTAGCAGAAATGCCGGGGAAATGCTTGATCGTCTCACATTAACTTATAACAGGTCTGTGAACTTATCTGATTTTTTTTCTCTCCTTAACTTGATTCAATTTTAGAAACTTACTCATTTTCTTATTTATATATTCATTCATTTTCTGTAAAACTGAACTTGTTAATTTGTGATAGAACCCGGCAAGCGTCTATCACCACCGAGTTGATTGAAATTATATCTGGAGCTTCAGCATTGGAGGGCTAGTTGCTAGATCTTCTGCCGGTTCACACAATGGTTGGTGAACTAAGATCTTGAGGCTATATTTGATTATCATGATGTTGCCTTTTGAGCTTTTTTGTAATAATACACCCAGTTTCAATTCTATCCTGGGAACTATGTTTGTTTAGATATCAATTGAATTTCAGATTGCTTCATCCTTTTTCCACCGAAAGCCCCAATTGCTTAAATTGACTTTGTTTTCTTGAGAAACATCTTCCTTTTCAATATGATATTTTGAGATTACCATACTTACACATGGGATAATGTAGCCCCCCTTCCCAGCTTCCAATAACTCGATTTGGAACATTTTGGTGAAATTTTTGGCGTCTCTACAGAAGAATCACTTTCTAAATACAAAAAACAAATTGAAAAATTGGGTTTGGAAATAAATTTATTATACAGTCAATCAATGAATTTTTTCTATCCACTGAATTTGACAACGGAATGTTAAATTTGATTGAGATGCTGGATGAAGATTATATCCAAATACGGCCTTTGGCATTTATTTCATTGGACATAGGGCTCTGAAATTGTTTTTGTCAAAATGTCTAATTGGTTCTTTAACTATTAATGAGCTTTTGCACAATCAAGAACATTTTGGATATCATATCAGGAGGCAACAAAATTTTGACTGTAATATATCAAATTTACAATTCCATGAGAATGAGATATCATAGAATTCTTTGCATACTCGAAAGTTTGGTCTCGCATTTCGACCGAAAAATGACAAAGAACAGAAAGATATATTGCTGCAAACTGCTAAATGGTAACACGTGTGAAATGTTAGCGCCTTGGCATGTTCAAACAAACTTCATAACACCTCAAAAAAGTTTGGACTTTGATAAAAATAGTGGACGGCAAAAAGGAAATCCTCAAACTCTTTAACATCTTGTGATGGAACTGCTAATAAACTCAACCAGAATAAATACAACCATATGTGATAGTAGTGGATTTTATTACACGGCTATGCTGTTGTTCTTGCTTGTTATTTTTGGACTTTGAGTGTCTTATTTTTGCCAACTATCATTGCTGTTTGAGCATAGTTCTTAGAGAAAGTGGCTTTTCCATTAGATTGCTAAGCTAGTTTCTCTCAAAAAAGAGGCGATTCTTCATGAATTGATTTTTGGGTCATCTTGGCTGTGAGTTTACCATCTGGGGTTGGAGAAAAAAAATGAATACTTCAACTGAAAAATTTTCCTAGCATTTTTCTCGGCAAAGGGAGAGCAGAAATGGATTTGTGGATTGTTGCAGCAGCTACTGGTGCTGGATATGTAGCTAAGTACTGGAAGAATCAATCAAAGGATGGGGACTATTCTTCATCACAGTTATCCTTTGGGGAATCCAATTTGGTGAGTCCTCAATATTCAAATCATTTGTTCAACAAATTTTCACAAAGGAAGAAACCATATGAAGATGTTTTTGGACATGGAAGAATGGAAGAAACACCCTCAGTTGCAGATTTGGGACTTCTTGGGAGTCACCAAGATTCCAATGAACCGTCTACACCAAATATGACTTCGAAATCCTGGATCAATGAGAACTCTAAAGGATACAATGAAGAAAGCAGCAAAAGCAATACTATGGCTAATGACATTGGAACCTTAGTTTGCAGTTCTTCGGGAAGAACAGGCTCTTCAAGAAACAGAAGCACAGCTAAAGCTAAGTTCTCACGTGGGGTTCTTATTAAACCTCTAAGTTTTGTAGAAGATTGTCTTCTATCCCATGAGCGTTCTTTAAGTCCATGTATTGCTGTGGAAATGGAGGAAAATAGGCTGTCCAAGGGATACCTTGTAGATGCTACTGAAAGTGTTCGTGGGGTTTCTCAACTGCCATTTGGGTCTTTAAGGATCTCTGATGTAGTTAGTAATAAGACAGCAAAGGAATGGGAAAGAAAGTCAAGAAGTTCCAGCAAAATGGCTAACATGGAACACTTTGCTTCTAAAGGTTTAGTAGTCATTTTTATTCTGTTCTTTTGTTTTTTTGCTTATCTCATTAATTTATGTTATTTGTTTACTACACTCCTTAGCCACTATCATATGAAAACTTTAGAAATTTGAAAATTAAGAATCTTTTTGTTGAATTTCTAATATCAAATTTTAGAATTTTCAAATCAGTTTGACATGAATTTAAAGAGAATAATTAGATTTGGATTGTCTTTTGATCGAAGACCAAAAGATAAGGACTAGTTCCTTACTCCAAGTTCGAACACTCCACAAGTCCTAAATGTTCTTAACATGCAACCTTGGCTCAAGAACTAGAAAGTGGCGATCAAGTTTTGTCATCTCCCAAAGCATTTCATTCAAAACAACCTGAAATTTCAAAACTATTCATAGGATGTACCTCTTCAAACCCTTAAAACCTTTTCCGCGTAGCAAAAAAGACTTAAAAGTCCATTTTACTCATAACTCAAAAATATATAATAAAACTAAAATCACAAATAAGACATATATGGATCCAAAATTAAAATAACACCAACGAACTTTAGTAGCATCATATGAAACCAATTATAAAGTTTCTGTCTAGTTTTTGTTGTTAGGGTTTTTTTTTTTAAATTTAATTTAATTTTTATGAAATTTACGAAAAGAGGCCAAAGCTCGAGCTAAAAGGTATTGTCTACAATTGGACAAAAGAGTCGGTTGTTTCTCACCTTTCAAGTAATTCAGAAGAAAAAAAAAAAAAAAAAAAAAAAAAAAGAAGCCAAAGCTCAAGCTAAAAGGTATTGTCTACAATTGGACAAAAGAGTCGGTTGTTTCTCACCTTTCAAGTAATTCAGAAGAAAAAAAAAAAAAAAAAAAAAAAAAAAGAAGCCAAAGCTCAAGCTAAAAGGTATTGTCTACAATTGGACAAAAGAGTCGGTTGTTTCTCACCTTTCAAGTAATTCAGAAGAAAAAAAAAAAAAAAAAAAAAAAAAAAGAAGCCAAAGCTCAAGCTAAAAGGTATTGTCTACAATTGGACAAAAGAGTCGGTTGTTTCTCACCTTTCAAGTAATTCAGAAGAAAAAAAAAAAAAAAAAAAAAAAAAAAGAAGCCAAAGCTCAAGCTAAAAGGTATTGTCTACAATTGGACAAAAGAGTCGGTTGTTTCTCACCTTTCAAGTAATTCAGAAGAAAAAAAAAAAAAAAAAAAAAAAAAAAGAAAACCAAGAATCAAATGCATCCAAAACGATCTTCTTTTGATTGGTAAAGGGATCTCCGGTGAGAGTATATGAGAGGAAGCTGACAGTGTCCTTGGGTAAGGCAGTGTACTCTCAATTGAGTTCATCTCTATTTTTAGGTAGGAATTCATGGTTTAACTCTAGCTTCTTAGCCTTTGAACGTGTGATTTGTTGTGGAGGTAACACTAAGACATCCTGTTCATATCAGGCTACCCCTTTGGAGTAGTATACTTCTAATCATTCTTTTATCATTTGGAGTGTTGCGTTGGGCAAAGGAAATTATCAACTGAGGAAGAGATAAATCTGTTGCAATATGAAAGTTTCATGAAAGTTGAGAAGTTCTTGAGAACCATTCTTCTTTCTACATACTGATGATTGATCCATACCTCAGATTACTAAATTATGCTTATTGCTTATACTTTTCAGGTGCCCCGGATAAATCGCTTGTATTATATCTTGGATTCTTCATTGGTGTAATCTATTCTTTCATATCCAATAACAGGGAAGTTCACGAGTTGAAAGAATTGTTAAAGCAGACTGAGTATTTGGTTCAAGATCTTCAAGAGGAACTTGAAATGAAGGACTCATTGAAGCTGAAGGAACTCAGTAATGATAATTGCGAATCATACACTTATAGTAATGCCTTCTCCGAGAAAACAGGTGATGAATCTTCTCCAAAACATCTCATGGATTACACATTAAACTTCAATGCTGAAGAACTATATGAACATAAAGCAGAGGAGAGTTCTGAATCGCTGAGCAGAATCGAAGCCGAATTGGAAGCGGAACTGGAGAGGTTAGGATTAAATATAAACACTGGTGGCACGGCGAGATTTCCTGATGACGAAGAGGAGGTAATGTACATTTGTTAAGTAGAGTCATGTTAGAAACATAGATTAATTCATACTAGGAATTAAACGAAGTGTAATGGTCTACTCATTGTTTATTATGGATGGTTTAAGTTAAAAGGCAAATCATGATGTGCAGCTTGACCCAGAATTTGAAGAAGATTATGCTGAAGGTGCGTTGAGGAATGAGATGATTAGTGAACAAAGTTCTGGTTGGACAAAGCATAATGAAGAGGCAAGCAACTCAACAGTTCAGTCTGGAAATTATACAGTGTCACCAAGGGAACTAAGCTTGCGTTTACATGATGTTATTCAGTCAAGACTTGAAGCACGAATCAAAGAGCTTGAGACTGCCCTTCAAAATAACCACAAGAAGCTGCAGCAAATTGATACACAATATAGGAGTTGTTCTTGGTTTAAATTAGCAGATGGTGAATTGCAGTTTAATTCTAATACAGAAGGTGAAAACAAAATTGCTAGCCTCTGAACATGAATTTCTCGAAGGAAGCCATTGATAAGTTCTGTTGAGTTTGGAAGGATGGTTTTTACCTACTGCTGATTCCTAGTGTTGATTTTATAATGGAACTCTCACATGTTGTACATGAACTTTTGTTTGGAGAAGAATAAAAGACACCCAATCAGATAAACAAGAGTCCCTCCAAATCTCATGCGCTTTTTGAATAGGAGAAGAAGGCAAGGCACCACAAATCACAACTCGAGCAAGCGAGCGGCAAAAATTACACGAGCAATTACACTTAAGAAACGACACTCACAATGGGCAAGCTCTACTGCAGCATCAGCAACATTCTTAGTTTTTGAAAGATTGGATGAAGGCTTATTGATTACATGAATAATATCAACCCAATTATTCAAAGGTATAAGATTAAAATCAATTCAACACATAACAACACACAACTTATTCGTTCAAACCCGATTAATGTTTGTAGTGATTTTCCACCCCGATTAATGTTTCAAAATTGATTTTGGAGGATTAAAAATGATGTTTTAGAATGTATTCAACATGAAACCTTAGATTTTAACCATTTCAAGTCGAATGGATTCAACAGTATTCAACATCATTCAAGTTTGATTAGTAAGTTTTCTAAGCACAGGGCAAACAAATGAAGGATGAGAATAATAGTTCCATGGTGAAGTTGGTATAGCTTGAGCTTGATAATGGAACATAACAAGGAATCCTGGATATAAGCTGTATCAGAGAACAAGAATCCTTGATGTCTTAAAACAAATGGAGGGTTAATTCATTCATTCTCATATCAGCCACCCTAGGCAAGGGGATTAAATCATCCAACAAGCATGGGGTTTGAATTCGAGGGATGATTCTAAATCTGAACGAATTATATCATTTAAGACGTCAAAATTGACGAATGACATGTCTATAAAGATAAAAATCAAAGCAAGGCTTAGGGTTTGACGACACAAGTAGGCATAAGATATTACATTAAATCAAGCCCTTTTCGCATAGTCATCGTCGTTATCCTCATCTCCATACTTTCCTCCTCCCAAAAAATCATCACCTCCCTGGGGTGCATTGCTGCGATTATAACCTCCACTGCTATAACCGCCACCACCACCATAACCACTACCACCACCACCACCATAGCCGCCACCCCCTCCAAAGCCACCACCCCGAGCCCTTTCAGTTGCAAAGTTGCATCTAATGCGACGGCCATGGAGATCCTAATTACAAAATTGGGCCAACATAAGAGAGAAAACAGTAAAGATATTAATCCATAACTGAATTACTTGTAACTGGTGGTTTAATGGCCTTCATCAGATCAGCAAGCAAACTCATGGCAAAGTTATGCTGATGTTTACCTGTCCATCCAGAGCTTGAATAGCACTAGATGCTTCTTCATTGGCATTGAAAGTGACAAACCCAAAACCTCTGGATCTACCAGTATCACGATCCAATATCACTCTTGCTAAAACAAAGGTAAACATAAACAAAAATCAGATTCTCACACTACATGCTTCTTCATTGGCAGTGAAAGTGCCCCCACGAATTTTACTGTTCTTACAGAAAGTTTAAATGTTAATCAAATTTTCGAAAACGGATGATGAACAACAGTGGTATGTACACTAGAACAAAAATTTTAGCTTTCCCACTCAATGATGTTTAGTTAGATAAGTTGCCTGCACACCTTCAACTACATCCCCATACTTGGCGAACGCTTCCCTCAGACTCTGATCATCAGTACCATATGAAAGGCCTGCAGTACAAAGCAAGGTGATCTCAGGGAAAGTTCTAAAGGATCACCAAGGTGTAAGAAAGAACAAAAGAACTGGACTGGAATTCCAGCTAACCTCCAACAAAAATTTTCGAACTTGACATGAATCTAAAAGTTTGAAAGATAGACAGCTTGGAAGGCTGAAAATCTGAACCGATCCTTGATGCACCCTGACTAAATATTTTTCCAACTCTGCTAAGAAAAGCCATGTTTACAACCTGAAAGAATTACCCAAAAAAAGAAATTAAACAAAAGTAGTTGTGCAAGATAACACCGCACCTGCAAATATTTTGAAGGACAATGTACATCAACTCCATAATAAAAAAGAAAGTTTTAGGTACTACTGTATAATCCATAATAAACGATAAACAAACAAAAATTGTGGAAACATGCGATCAAAGTGATCTCAAAAGTGAAAAAGCTTAAAATTTAATACCCATTATAACCAATCTTTACCACATCAAACTAATCATGTTCTCATGCACGCTTTGAATAGATGTTCTAGAGAGACATCAAATCAAACCGTCCTAACCGTAGCAGAAGAGCACTCAATAACGATCAGAATAATTTTTAAGCAGAGCATATATAACCAAAACGTTATCGTGGAAATCTTGACTTTCAAAATCGAAAAAAGAACGCAAACACAAAAGAAGAATGAAAGAAAAACTTCAAATCAGAACGTATCCAAGTTCAGTCAGGAAGAATAATCTTCCAGAATAATCTTTGTATTTCTTCAAATGGACAAATAAAATATCTCTACAGAAAAACAAAAGATCTAAACACAGAATACAAGCAATCAAAATCCACAATGAAGAATAAAGAGATACAGAAACATAAGAATTAAGATTAGCATCATTACAAAATAAGGAAAGGAAAGGAAAATGAATCGGAAATGAAAATAGAACCTTTGTTCTTCGTTTCTCTTTTTCCTTTCTTTCACGGCCAAGCTTAAACCCTAAGCCTTCAATTCGAGCAGGGTTTTGTGATAGCCGATTTGAAAGAGCGATATAAGTAGACACTAAAGCTTGTATCTACACCGTTGGATTCTAAATAGGAGATGAATACCGTAGGATGAGAAATATATTGGTTGGGGTTGACGTGTCATTCCTCTATTGGACGGTAACTTTTTTGATTGACTGCCATGCAAATTTAGTTTTCCCCATTAGCCCTAAATTCTCTCGGACTAATAACGAAATTATATAAAATTGCTAACGTGCCCTTGGCAACTCTTCCCCTTCATATTTGCCCCTTCCTCTGGGCCCCACACAGAACTCCGCGTCGTTTTATTTTTTATTTTTTCTTTTTTAATTATAAATATAAATATAAATTTATTTTTAGTACAAACACCGCGTTGGTGTTGATAGCTAATATATATATATTTTATTCCATTCAACAAATTTTTAATCTCATTTGATGTAGGATGAAGGTTAAATAATTTGTATAATTGAGTTAATATTCGTTTAGTTAGTAATTTTGTCTTCATTAGTTAATTATCTTATTTATTTTATTGAGCTTGAAATAGAACTTTAGTTGTTAGATAGTTCTCTCTATCTTTTTTTCTAATTTGGCCATGATTTCTCAAATTATGTTTCAAATATAAGTGAAATAATAAATGGTTGTAAAAGACATGCACATCATTGATGATGGATAGCCCATAAAAATTTGCCACAAATCTTCACTTTATATATTTCATTATATTTTTTTTTATCTAGCTAATGTGGAACATTGGTTGCAATAATAATATATTATTGTAACTTTGAGATTCATCTATTTCTTTATTAACCTCAATGTATGTATATAATTGAAAAATACTGTCCAGTCTAAGCATGAGCTCTATGCATTTCTCTTTATCGAACCAATATTGGGCTTTGGTCGAACTTTCCTACAACACTCATAGTAAAATTAGAGACAAAATAAACATATTAATATTTCATAAAAAAACAACAATATTGTCATGAGTTTAATTCCGTAGCAAAATTATTATGAAAGTGGACATCTATATTAAAATTAGGGAAAAAATATTTTTTGATCCCTAAATTTTGGGTTCAATTTCTATGTTGCTACACATTATATACTCTTGAATTTGACTTCAATTTAGTCTCTAAATTTTAAAATGGTGCAATTTTAACTTTGAGATTTGAGTTTTGTTTCAAATTTAGCTTCCAAATTTACACTTCTAACCTCAAATTTTTATTTATTAATTAATTTAAAATAACGATGAAGTGAAATTTTTTAATTTAATTTGAATAGTGATGACAAATAGTGAAACTTAGTTCATTTTTTTTGTTTGAATTAATTAATAGATGCCGATATTAAAGACGGAAAGTGAGTAATTAGTACGAAATCAAGATTGAAAGTATAAATCTTGAATCTTAAAAGACGAAAATTTGAAATAAAAAAAAACTCAAATCACAATGGTAAAATTATAACATTTTGAAGCACAAGAATTAAGTTAAAATCAAACTCAAATGGGAAACTTAAACACTAAATATAAATCAAAACTAGATTAAAAATCTATGGACCAAAATTATATATATATTTTTCCAAAATCAATTTGACTCGTGGACCAAATGAAATGAAGTATTTTAGTTATTAGAAGCCTAGATCTTTTTATTATTATTATTATTATTTTTTCTTTTTTGAAACATTGAGTTTCTAGATTTAAACAAATAGATTGTTGTCGACATCTAGATATTACTTTCCCAGAGAATATTCATACATAATGTCATTAAAAAAAAAAAAAAAAGAGCAAATTTATAACTAATTTTGCCGAAGAAAAATCTCAATATTTTCAACTAATTACGAAAGATTTTGGATTGAGTTAAGTCAAATCATACAAAAATATCTTTTTAATTGTGGATTAAGTTACAATTTGTGTTTTAAATAGCTAAAATGTTAGTATAAAATTTGTTACTTTTAATTTCAATATAAAAAGTTTTATCATTAAAAAAACACTTATTAAATTTTGATTTTTTTAAAAAAATTTTTTAAGTCTCGTACTTTGAAATTGTTTCAAAAAAGTACCATTTAGGGAGTAAATAGAAAGCAAGCAACATAACGTTTATGGCTCTATTTCAACTCCAACAAATAATAATCACTTTTAAATATATAAAAATTAAGATTACTATCATTTTAACTAAAAAATATTGTTGTCATTGTTTAATACATTATTCACCAAATCAATTTTTACATTTTAACTGCCACATTAATTTACATAAATTATACTGTAAATATAATGCCATGTATGTATGCCAAACTTAGTGGATTTGTCGTACAAAATTTTGATCACTATTTCAATGGGATAATATCTAGGGAAGTTATTTTAAAGCATGCAATAGATCGTGATAATCTATTATTTGTGTCTATTATAACACAAATATTAGTCTATTAGTATATCGCAGATAGACAATAAAATTTTGCTATATTTGTAAATAGTTTAGTTTAAACTTTTATATTAAAATACAATCCTAATATCTAAGATACATTTTTTTTTTAAATTTATGTTTGACAATTTCAAAATTGAGAAGTTAAAAAAGGCATGCTTTCAAAATTTAGATACACAATTGAAATATATCTCAAAGCTTAGAAGCATGGCAGATAATTTAATATAAGATCAATTTAGGTTTTCACTTGTTCTTTCAATAGAAAAATAAACCGTGCGAATTGTTGATTTTATCTAAATACAATCAGTTATATCGAATTCTACTAAAAAAGAGAATTAACTGAACTTGGTACAATTCGATTTTTTAAGCCGCTTGATAACTATTTAATTTTGTATTTTTTTATTTTTAAAAATTGTACTCATTTTTCATAATTTCTTACTCATAGTTTTCATGTTTCTATGTAGACATTTGAATTCTTAACCTATTAAAGAAAGAAAATTTGAAAACTAGTTTTCAAAATTTAACTTTGATTTTAAAATACTCATAAATGTAGACAACATGACATAAAACACCGATGAGAAATTTGTACGGATAACCAAAAAATTGGGTCGAAAATGCCAAGATGACTCAGATTTTCAAAAAAATGCCAAATGACCATCTGTTGACTTCTTGTTCGGATGAAATTATGGAGATGGACTTGCTCATGTGGAAAAGTATATCTCTCTTTTTCTTCTTTTCTTTACTCACAATCACTCTCATCTTTCTATGGCTCTCACTCATTCTCGCTCATGGGAGTTGGTCGCGTCCAAACTTGGACTTGTCGTGCTGGAGAAGAAGAAGAGAAAAAAAAAATTGGAATTCTAGAGAAGAAGAGAAAAAAAAAAAGAAAGGTGTCCTTGAAGAACAAGAGCTAAAAGAAAAAATAATGAAAAGTCAGAACAAGCGTGAAGAAGAGAAAAAAGAAAAAAAATACTAAGAAGGGTAATACTGTAATTTCATATTTTTATATCATTTTCTTTGTTTTTTTTGATATTTTTTTTTTAAAGTTGGAACATTGATCATTTTAGGCCTTTAAAATAGGTTTTTTATGTTATTATTCCCAAACCAATGGATGAAAATAATATATATAAACTTAATTAAGGAAAAAAAAAAAAAAAAAAAAAGTCAAAACAAGGGTGAAGAAAAAAAAAAAAAAAAAATTGGAATTCTAGGGAAAAAAAAAAAAAAAAAAAAAGTCAAAACAAGGGTGAAGAAAAAAAAAAAAAAAAAATTGGAATTCTAGGGAAAAAAAAAAAAAAAAAAAAAGTCAAAACAAGGGTGAAGAAAAAAAAAAAAAAAAAATTGGAATTCTAGGGAAAAAAAAAAAAAAAAAAAAAGTCAAAACAAGGGTGAAGAAAAAAAAAAAAAAAAAATTGGAATTCTAGGGAAAAAAAAAAAAAAAAAAAAAGTCAAAACAAGGGTGAAGAAAAAAAAAAAAAAAAAATTGGAATTCTAGGGAAAAAAAAAAAAAAAAAAAAAGTCAAAACAAGGGTGAAGAAAAAAAAAAAAAAAAAATTGGAATTCTAGGGAAAAAAAAAAAAAAAAAAAAAGTCAAAACAAGGGTGAAGAAAAAAAAAAAAAAAAAAAAAGCGAAAGTCTTAAATTTTCTTTTTTTTTTCTTTTTTTCACTCTTCTGCCAATATTATGGGACATAAAAGAAAATCTGTTAATATTCAAATTTTATAAAATTGATCGTAAAAGATTCTTGTCTCCAAAATATTCAAATTGGACACGTGTCGTGTGTACACGGAGAAAGGTCAACAAGTCAAAGCGACGAGACATAAAGCAAGAAAGAAAGAAAGGAAGAAATGATGATAGAAGGTACAAAGAAATCTTGCTTTAGACTTTAAAGCTTACGAAATTTCAAGCTCAATTTCTGTCTATGCTCATCGTCTTTAATCAAACTATGTTCATCGTCTTTCAATTTCCTTCACATTTCTCCGCAATTCATGAAGTAATGCTTCCGACGTTCCTATTCTGATGTTAATCGGCTGTTTTCCGTCGCTTCTTCTGAATTTTTCCTGTCATTTTTGCCGAAGAACGGCGAGATTAACGGCCAATTACCTTAATCTTGCTTTGTGCGGATTGTTGAAGCTTTCCCTACCGTACGCAGCATAAAATCAGGTCATTCTTTAACTCTTAGCAAGTTGGGTTTTCGGTTTCTTCTCTTGTATGAGGTTTTTTTAGCTTGAGGAATTTTGTAAGTGTTTGGCCCTTAGTCGTTCATTTTCTTGTTTAGATGTTAATTCTAGCGGAAGCATGCTGTAGACTGTAGTATTCGATATGTCCGCTGGAATCAGTTCTCATTTTCACGTAGAATTCCATCACTCTGAACTCTTATTCCTTGTAGTTTTCTAGAAGACTCGGTTAAGTTTAAGAAGCCGAAATACCGATGAGCCTAGACCCAGTCAAAATTCATGAAGTTTGTTCTGTTTGTAGTATCGATTTGTTATACTTGAGAATTAGGTACAGTATATTAGATAATATGACGTTGATCTCAAAATAAATTCACTACCAGAGGAGTAATTCATATATCTTGAATTTTTTGATGTGGGAATCTCAACGTGTTGATGCCTATTTGGGTTCATTATTCTTGAGATTCGATCCCAATTTTATGTTTTTAAGAACAAATGCATGGACTCTAATACCATAATAGATAACATGGAGTTCTGTCTCAAAACTAATTTGGTTATGAGAGAAGTAGTCCATATATTTCATAAACATTTTAAGGTCCCTTAATTTCATCATAGGATTCTCAACATGGTGAAGAGTTGAGTAAAATTATAAATGGAAAGGAAATTAAGAGATTAAAGTTTTGGTTGGAAAGCGTTTTCTGATCTCAAATGGCTGTTGATTTCTGTCTTTCTTCTTTGTCAGATGGGGGATTGTGAATCAATTATACCAACCTCTGAAGGTGAGCAACATGTCCTAGCTTCATTTCAACACCTAGTCAAGTTCTTAAGGACAAGTCAGAACGTGAATGATGAGTTGAAAAGGCTCCTTGCCGATCTCGATTCTCATTTGACTTCCATGAATCTGTATACTCATTTAGAGGTTGGGAAGTTGAGTGACTTAGAAACAAGGTTCAAATCTGCTGAGGAGAAGATTAGGAGATGGGAATCTAACAAATCCATGATATGGGATTCTGGTCTCAGGGAAGCTTGTGAATATATGAAGGCTGTTGATGAGATTCATAAAGTTCAGGAAGGTCTAAGAAGTTTGTCTGGAAACGACAGTCGAAAGCAAAACGAACTTCTTTTCCAAGCCGACTCTGTCATACAGATCGCAATGGCAAGGCTAGAGCAGGAGCTAGTTCACATTCTTGCTAAACACAAACTATATTTTGAGCCTGACTACGTTCCCTTCCAGTCTGGTGGCTATGATGTTGTCTATGATGAGTCCTTTGTTTCAGCTGAGGACAGTTTGGAGGAGGAAACTTCCCACAGAGAGAGTATTCCTGCTGTATATGTTGTAAACTTGGTCCATCCACACGTGATTCCTCATCTTAAATCCATCGCAAATGTTATGTTTACTTCAAATTATATTCAGGAATTCTGCCTGGCTTTTGTTAAAATGCGGAAAGATGCGTTGAATGAGTATCTGTTCATTCTCGAAATGGAGAAGTATAGCATCGGAGATTTGCTGAGCATGGAATGGAAAGTCTTAAATGTGAAGATCAAGAAATGGGTTTGGCTTATTAAAATTGTTATTAGAGTCTACCTTACTAGTGAGCAAAGACTCTGTAGCGATATATTTGAAGGCATTGGATCTTATAGTGCAGTCTGCTTTACTGAGATTTCAGCAACTTCTATGCTCCACCTGTTGAATTTTGGGGAGGCTATAGCTATGGAACCCCATCGACCGGAAAAGCTGTTTCACTTGCTAGACATGTATGAGGTCCTAGAAAATCTTCTTGGGTATATAGATTCATTATTGTCAGAAGAAACAGAAAAGGGTTCTTTTCTCAAAGTTGAGTTCCATAATCTTTTCAAGAAATTGGGTGATTCTGCAAGGGCTACGTTTGTGGATTTTGGACGTTTCATTGCATGTTCCATATCAACAAACCCTTTTCCTGGCGGTGGTGTTCATCATCTAACGAAGTATGTAATGAACTACATTAAGACCCTTACTGTTTACAGCGACTCGCTTGCTTTCCTTCTCCAAGATAATGCAGCAGATGGTTTAAGTCATGCTTCTGAGCTGCAGAACGAAATCAATAGCATGCCGTGCCCAATGGCTTACCACCTTCAGTCAATCACTTCACATTTGATATCCAATCTGAATAACAAATCCAAGTTGTACAAGGATGATGCTCTACGACATATTTTCCTAATGAATAACATTCATTATATGGTTCGAAAGGTTGAAGACTCTGAACTCAGGGCTTTTCTTGGAAGTGGGTGGATGCGAGAACATATAAGAATGTTTCAAAACCACGCAACTATCTATATGAGAGTCACCTGGCAGTCGGTGCTTTCTTTGCTCAGGCTTGATGGTGATGGATTGAAAACTCCGAAGGCAGTCTTTAAAGAAATGTACAGGGCCTTCAATGCAGCCTTTGAGGAGATATATAAGAACCAAACTGGTTGGAGTGTCCCAGATCCTCAACTACGTGATGACTTGCTTATTCAAACCTCAAATTGTGTAATTCAAGCATATCGAATCCTCTGCGATTCAAGGTCTCAATTTAACCGTGAAAAGTATATAAAATATACGACCGATGATCTGAGCAAGCATATATTGGATCTCTTTCAAGGCTCACCGCGTTCGTTGCAAAGTTCACGCAGGAGATAAAAACTGCTGCTGGTAATGGTTTTAGCATTCATTTGCCCCTTTCCACGTTCATGTCTTCCTTTTCTCGTTGTCTTCTAGGCATTTGTTAATTATATAGTTTGATAATCATTCATGCTTAAGACTTTAGCATATATTCTTATACCTATAGAACCTATTCATTTATACTGAATATCAATATAACTTGTAATACTCCTAACTTTTCTTTGTAGTCTCTCATCTAGCAATCCATTTCGTAATTGAAACTTCAAAAGTATTGAATATCATCATAAACTGCTTTCCATCATATTCCATGATTCTTAGAGTATATTTGGATTGGTTTTCTAAGTGTCTTTAAGTAAAAAAAAAAAAAAAAAAAAAAAAAAAAA
>QLSR01000320.1:1321568-1346671 GCA_031780015.1 Citrullus colocynthis
AAAAAAAAAAAAAAAAAAAGAAAAAAAAAGAAGAGATTTTACACACTAATAAAATTAATCTAAATAGACTCTTAAATAAGGTTGGTGTATGACTTGACTTACGTATGGTACTCACCTTGATTTTAACATGTTTAATGTGTATAGATTCAATTGCAAATATGCATGTAAGTCAAATATTTGATTTCTAACAAGATATGGCTTGGAAGTTGGAATAATTATTGTGATGTGCTAGCTTGACTTCCAAATTGATGTGGATACATAGATTTCAATATTTCTTTACTTCAGTAGTGAAGGTCATATTCCTTCATATCAAATGCCAATTTACTAATTTTCACGTCAAATATTCAGTTTCATCTTCGTCAAATTAAACCCTAAACTTAAATAAGGGTCATAGTTGTTGCCCTCTATCCAATTTATGGCAAAGCACTCAAGTTAAAGACTTCCCAGACTTGCTAGCTCAATAAAGTCAACGCATGAATAAAATTACATTTGACCGATATACCCTATTAATTATTTAATAACTTTGTGCAAACTTACAAATTTTAGCAGAAATTCACTTTTTAATGATAATCCAAACATGCAAACTTACAAATTTTAGCAGAAGTTCACTTTTTAATGATAATCCAAACAAAAACTTACTAGAAGCTTAAAATTGAAACAAATTTTAAAGTTAAAATTACTACGCTCCTCCAAATTTGAGGTATCATACAAAGAATTTGAAAGTTTAAGATGAAAATTGATACAATCGGATAAGTTTAGATTAAAAATGATTTTTTCTATACGACTAATAAATAAACATTTAGGAAAAGTTACCTTTTAAATCCTCAAATTTTAAACAATATGTGCATTTGGTTTTGAAGTTTTAAAAATATATCTTTTTAGTCCCCAAGTTTATAAGAATAAGTCAATTTAGTCATTAAATTTTCAAGATATTCCTTTTTAGTCTCTAAGTTTTTAAAAATAAATTTAAAAGGTTTATGAAGTATTTTTTTCTTTGATTTTTTAAAAAATAATTGTGATATTTAAAATTAGAAAAAAAAAGTAGAGATGACTTTTAAAAATTATTCTTCTAATTTAAAATGTCATATATTTACTTAAAATAATAATATAAAAATTATTAGGTTAAATTACAAATTTAATCTTTTTGGTTTGGAGAAAATGAGAATTCAAAACCTATTATTTATAATCATAATTTAGTCCATATGGTTTTGATAAAACATTTATTAATTCCCACAAAAGAAACTATCTATTGAGAATTTTATCAAATCACAGGGACTATTCATGAAATTATATCAAAACTATCGTTACTAAATTCTAACTTTTTCCAAACAATAGGACCAAATTTATAATTCAACCTTCATTTTATTTGTTTCAACAACTAATAACCAAATCTTTCATTGGATTTGTAGATCAATCAACAATCAATTTCCAAATTTCCAGCCATTGAACTTCTCAACATCCAACCCTCAACCATCTAGCAATAATTAACAGTTCTTATGATATATATACTGTTGGAGAAGCATCAGCCTCAAAACATAATAGAGACATCTAGTCTAGAACATCAAAAGGTTCAAAGAACATTGTACAACAAAAACCTCAAGGAAGAGTCGTGTTAGGAAGTAAAACACGATACCTAGCGCTATGGAGACTGGGAGAGCAGGCAAAGCTTTCTGATATATTGCCAATAGCATCAAAGTGATTCCAAGACCAGCTACAATTGCAAGATAACACGCATAAACCGTCATGTAATCGTACATGGCTGCCCTACCAACCAATACACTATAGAAAATGAAGTCCCCCAGCCCCAACTTGATAGCACCAGAGGATCCCAATCCTATTCCCTCTAACATCAAATTTTCATTTGATAAAGAAGCTTCTACTCCATGTGGCTGAACATTCACTCCATGATCAATTAATGGAACAAGAAGCCCGGTGTTCCTCATGGGATGAACCTCCCCCTCTTCAGCTCTAACAACAGTTGATTCACTATTGATACCATGAGAAAAACTAGGATTTGTATTGGATGTTTCAATCTCATCTACATTTGATTCAGAAACCACATTCCCCTCAGAAACAGAATCATGAACCGCGACGGGGCGATTTTCGGAATTTTCATTTCTTTCCCTCCACACCCTCATCCTTCTTTGCACTAAATCCCTAGGATTTGAATCATGATTAACCACTGGCCGAGCCTCATAAACTAAAGCTGGGATGTCTTCATCCCTAGATATTGCAAGCTCAACTAACAGCCTCAATGGTCCAACAGGCAGCAAAACTGCTGCAAGATCATACAGAGCCAGTGCAACTAAAAGTGCCCAAGTAGTCCATTCAGGTAACAATGTAAACCAATAAGCAACCAACATCCCAATTAAAACCAAGTACCCTTGTGTTACAAGGATAACCATTTTTGACAGGAACACAGCCAAAACACCCACAGCAGCAAAATTGAATAGAACAACCAAAAAAGTGAAACAATCAATAGGAATACTGAAATCCTCAATCAAGAACAATGCAATTTCACCTCCAAGAAAACCCAACACAACAAAAGCAGAGAAACCCATGTAATACTTCAAGAACTTAACACATCTAAGGTAGAAAAGCAATACCATGAGGAATGTAGCCAGAGTTATAACAGCCACAAACACAAGGGAGTTTAAAAGAGCACCTATAAATTTGTCCCACGAGGAATCAGAGCTGCTCTCGTTATATGCAATGGTAGCGATGGAACCAACTGTTGCATAAGAAGATGAAGAGCTGGAGTTGAGGATAGAGACTAGAATAACCACCATGAACATGCAGATTGAAACTGGGGTAACAATTCTAACGATCTCTTCCCCTAGAGATTCAAGAATGCTGGTGGGTCTTTGATTTTCGGCCATCTGGGTCTTTCTAGTTATAGATCAAACTTCAATTCTCAAGGCTGAGGCTGTCGCAACAATCTAAAGGGGAAGATTGTTTCAAGATTTCACGTCTTCGCTAAATGGTAAAGTGGTGTTTCATCGAAGCCATGAGAACAAACAAAGGTTTCATCTTGCATAAACAAAGTTTGACCTGAAAAAAATAGCTTCGTCTATTAACAATTTGTACCCTTCATAGATTCAATTAAAGCGAAGCTCTCTTTCCTCCCTCGCCAATATTCTGCGTTCGCCTGCCCTTCCAAGGTGTCGTCCGAATTCAATAACCCTGCTTCGACCTAATTCCGGGACATATTTACCTCGAATATTATTGGAAAATTGATGAACACACCCATATTTTTTAAGCTTTCACCCGAATTTTGACATTTTGCTCACGTCATTTTCAGGTAAGTTTACAAGATTACCCTCACTTTCTTTTTCTCTTATCTTTCTTCTGCAGTGTTTTTCTTATTCTTTTTTCTTCTCCTTCTTCTTTGAACCGCTCCGATGAAGTTCTTTTTTTTTTTTTTTTCTTTCCTTTTTTCTCCTTCTCCGATGAGTCCACACGAGTAACTTCAGTCGACTTTTTCTCTCTTGTTTCATTTTGTGATGCAGAATGATACTGAGTGAGAGTACGAGAGAGCGAGAGTGCGGAGCGCAAGAGTACAAGAGTGCGAGAAAGAGAGGAAATCGATAGAAAGAAAAGGTTGAAAGAGTGAGGAAAGCGAAGAGCGAGAGTAAAGACCAATCCACGTGCATGAGGTTCTATTTTGTAATTTTACTTGGATGTGACATCAGCAAATGGTAAAAAACCTCAAATTTAAAAAGTGGGGCAACTTTCATTCTCTACCCCATTTTTGGATCATCCATTCGTCAGACCCAATATTATTGAGGTAAAAGTTAAAACTCAATTTTATCCTTGATTATTCGTGAAAGGAAAGGTAGGATTTAATCCTTAAACTCTCAAATTTTCAAATAATTTAGGCCTTGTTTGGCTATTTTGTTTTTTTTTTTTTTTGGTTTTGAAAATTAAGCCTATAGACACTACTTATACTTCCAAATTCAAATTGCTTAATTTGTTGTCTAGTTTTTACCTTTAAAAAATCTAAGTCAAGTTTTGAAAATTGACCCCGTTTGGTAATCATTTCGTTTTTTTTTTTTGTTGGTTTTTGAAAATTAAGCATATTTCCTTCACACTTCATACAATAATTTGTATATTTCTTAAGTACAATGGTTGAGTTCTTAGTCAAATTCTAAAACCAAAATCAAGTTTTTAAAAGTTACTTTTTTTTAATTTTCAAATTTTGGCTTGATTTTTTAAACCATTAGTAAAAGCTAGACACCATAGGAAGAAATTTGGGGTGGAAGTAGTGTCTATAGGCTTAATTTTTAAAAACAAAAACTAAAAATGAAATCGTTACAAAACGGGGCCTTAGTCTTTAAAGGCGTGTTTAACAGATAATCTAAAAATAGAAATTTGAAAATAAGTAATTCAATAAAAATATGGTTATATTTCATGTTTTTAAATATTTGTTTGGCAGTAGGTTTAGAAATTGGATTCTAATTTAAACAATTTTTTAAATATTTGTTACTATATTTGTAAATCATAAAACTAGTTGTTGTTACCCATTAAATATTAGTTGACAATAAACTATTATTAATTTATTTATGAACATATTTTATGTTAATTTTTTATAGTTATTATATTGTGATATACTTTTTAATTTATTACCTAATACATATTTTAATTTTACAAAAATGAATTGAGTTTATAATTTAATGTACTATATTTTTTAATGTTTTATTTTTGTTTAATATAATTCTACATTTTAAATTTTTAAATTCAAAATCTGTATACAATAAAAATAAAAAAAAAATTCATAATTTGCATTTTTTTAGATCACGAAAATCCAAAAACAGTGTTCAGAAATAGAATTCGAGTTGTCTGTCAAACACATATTAAGTGAACTTAATAAATTTTAAAACATAAAATAGAATCCGAATTACCAACCAAACAAGCTTCTTCATTAGAGGTCGAAGTCACAAAGTCTCTCATTAAAAACTTAATATATAAGTCTAAATTATTAAAAAAAACTTGACAAAAATTAAATTGTTACAAATGTTAAAAATTTATAGACTAAATTATTACGTATCTTAATGGTAATTGATATGATTTTCTTCATTAAAGGTTGAAGGTTTGATCCCACTCCCATAATTGTGCATTAAAACTAAATTATTACAAAAATTTGAGTCCAATGACTAAACGTTACAAATTTAAGAATTTTTTTTTTTTTTTTTTTTCTTAAAGCGAGTTTAGTTTAATGCGTCATTGACATGACCTTTTTCCTAAAGTTCGAAGATTCGATCTTCATCCATTGTTAAACATAAAAAAAAAACAAAAACCTTCTTTCTAATAAAAAAAAAAAACCTTCTTTCTAATAAAAAAAAAAAACCTTCTTTCTAATAAAAAAAAAAAACCTTCTTTCTAATAAAAAAAAAAAACCTTCTTTCTAATAAAAAAAAAAAACCTTCTTTCTAATAAAAAAAAAAAACCTTCTTTCTAATAAAAAAAAAAAACCTTCTTTCTAATAAAAAAAAAAAACCTTCTTTCTAATAAAAAAAAAAAACCTTCTTTCTAATAAAAAAAAAAAACCTTCTTTCTAATAAAAAAAAAAAACCTTCTTTCTAATAAAAAAAAAAAACCTTCTTTCTAATAAAAAAAAAAAACCTAAAATTGAAATAATTAAAAAAATCACTTAAAACTCACAAATTTCAATAAGATAAAAATACCTAAAATTGACATATTTCAAAAAAAAAAATGAAAAAGAAGTGCCGTCTTTTTCTTATTCACATTTCATGATAAACTTATATTTTTAATTTCATATGAATTATTTAGACCTATTCTTTTAAAAACAAAAAGACTATTAGAAAATTAAAAATCAAAATTATCATTCGAGTTTAAGATAAAAGTACTACTTGTTAAATCAAATGATCTTACATGTTCAAGCTAAATATTGATATAGTCTACTAGGTTAAGGGTAAAGATATTTGCAATTGGTTGTTATTTGTATATCTATATTAAAATTTATATAGCCTACTGACTTATGTATCGGTATGGTATGCTTGACACTACACCGGTGCAAGGAATTTTGGGATGAAATTGACTCAATCATACAAATTTAAAAGAAAGAAATTAAAATTGACTTGTTTTACATATCTACACAAAATTTTCAAATTTTTATGATCTATATTTTCATTATTCCAAACCACAATTTCATAAATCAAAACCTGTTAAAACAGCCAGCCAAATATTAGGAAGTTTAGATTGGTGCCATGAAGACTGAAGCAGAATTGAAGAATTCTCAAACTTTCCATTTACATAATAATAATAGCAATCTTCTCATCGTTTTCAGAATAAAGAAAGTGTCATCAAGCAACATAAAAGAGCTGAGAACAGAGAGCCAATAGTTTTTCTTTTCTTTTATTCATTGACAATTCTATCCTGTCCTGGTTTAAATGCCATGCCCCATTTTGCCTTGTCCTACAAACAAATTTCAACAATGTTGTTGCCCAAATGAAGCAGTATAAGCCAACCATATACATTGTCTGCCCTAAGGACTTCTATATGAATTTATTATCAAGGAAATTTTATGCAATAAATCAGATGCCCTCTGTTCATCTGAATCATTGGGAGGGAGATTAGAGGTCCATTTCTTAAAATGATGGAGACTACCCGTAAAGTCGGTGAAGAGCCCGTCGACACCTATTGTGTTGATCCAGTAATCAAATTCCTCATATGGATCTTGATGAAAGTTGAAGTGGATAAAGTTATACTCATTTCGGAAAGTATATGGATGCACCTACAATGAAAATGATGCCATAGGACCAATTACTATGATAACGGTTTGATTGTTAGAAATTAAGCTTTTGTTTCTTTAAGGAAAATGAAAACAGTAGAAAAGATAATTGTGATGAACATAAATTTCAAAAACTATCAAAAACTAGGAAACTAATATCCAAATCGCTATCAAACAAGATTTGAACATTTACATATAGACCATGTATATACATCATGCATATCAATGGTTCGTACGCAAGTCAACTCTATCAGGCTTTAACCAGTATATGAGATTCAACTAGTATTAAAATCCAATAAGAGATCCTATTTAGTAGACATGGGATTTCACATTTTCAACATAACCACGTTCCATCTATGATCTATCAGTATCAGGTGTAAGAGATTTGACAGAAAAGTGTGTTTACCTGTAGGTTATGGGCATGTGCTCGGGTAACAAGATCTGTGGGTGTAAGGATATAGTTGTTAACTGCAGGAACCACAGTATCCTTCCAAGGTCCAATTCCCACCACATACTTCTTTATGTAATCAAAGTAGCTATCCGAAGTAATTTCCCAATATGACTGCACATGATCCAAAACTGTTTTTAAGAAGAAGCTTACTCAGATTAAAAAAGAAAAAATGCCAAGACAAGAAACTAATATGAAATTAGCAGAGAAGATCTGTCAAGAAGCGGTTTTAAAGCAGATTCATATGATGAACATCTATGCGTCCAAGTACATCATTTGTCTTTAAAGTGTTGAGGATCTCACATTGGATCAAGCGATCTCACACTCTTAATAAGATAGATGGACTATTCGTCTCATTGTCAATTGGTTTTGAGATGAAATCTCATAGTATCTAAGATGATATCATAGCACATAAAACCCAAAGGGATATTCGGCCCAATAAAAAGAAATTGGAATTTGATCAAGAATGGTGAACCATACTATCTAAGATAGATGAGTATGTTGAAGGGGTATGTTGAGGTTCCACATTGGAAAAATTAAGGGACCTCACACTCTTAATAAGATAGATGAGTTACTCCTCTCATTGCCAATTGGTTTTGAGATGGAACTCCATACTATCTAAGACAAACGAAGCTAACAAGGTTATCATGAGAAAGTACTCAATGAGACTATTGTATATCCTTATCTGGGACATTTACATGAAGTTGATCAATGCATCCAGATGCTAATTCGTTTTTATCTAACGGGAAGTTTGATAATCAACATCAACAATGGAGCGGGATTAGTTGGCTGTTTTCATCAGAACCTTCACTTGATATTTTGCCAATACAGCATAACTTTCGTAGCACCAAAATCCCGATACATCAACAAACTCAAGAAAAATGCTCTTAGGAAAGGTTCGAAGTACCTGATTTGTGTCCTGTGTTGGAATTGTAGTATCATCGATCAGTAAGATCTTGGGCAGGTCTGTAAGATTTGATATGTGTGTAATGGAAGTTGGAGCAAATGACTGAATGAATGCAGGTTGATTCAACCAGTTTTTTGACAAATATGAACCTTGGTATCCATATTTTTTTAGAATCTCAACAAACTTGTCCTCAAATCTCTTACCATCTGGCCATTTGACCTGTGCGCATTACCGCTCAAGTATTAGGGTTCAAAGTTTTGGTAAAAAGAAAACATTGAGCATCCATTATATTATAAGCACACTGCATCTTAGGGGTTTATCTCGAGAATATATGAGAAGTAGGCCAATAAGCAATATACTGTCATCCTTACGAACAAAATCTATATTTAACTACCAAATCATTATCAGTAAGAAAAGGTCACCATCTTCAAAATGTCAAACCCACTGCAGGAAACCAAATTGCAGATAACAGTAGAACGGTGATCAGATGATAGGTAAGCTTCACAAACTGTTTAGAAGTGTTCCCTTTTGTTAATAAGAAAACTTACACGCTGGTTAATAAATACGGGATTTTTAATCTCTGGGTATATTCCAACAACTCTGGGTGCATCCAGTGCAATTGCAATGAAGTCCTCAAAAGTAATAATAGAAAATTTTCCTGAGTTCATCATTTAGAGAGCATATTTTGATTAGTATCACGCAAAAAAAGAAGGCACCAGAAAAGAAATCAAGTAAAATATTTTCGTGTTAGTTATGAGGCCTGACATGGAAAAGGGAATCAATATGTCAAACTAAATAATTGACTTTCTAAGTGCTTAAAAAAACCTTTTTTGAGTGCTTAGAAAGTCGCTCTAAACATACTAGATGACTGCAGTTCAAGAGACAACTTAAGCTCAACAATCGATTTCAAGTAATAACAAGACATTTTTTATTATACTGCAAGGGGCATATGGGTTATGTCATAGACGTTCGATTTTAGATTCTACATGATAGAAGAACACCATCTAATCATCACTTAGAATGAGCTAGTAGTAATCCAAGACAAATACACACTAACCAAAAACAAGCGACTACAATGCATTCTGTTCAATCAAAAGTAGGTGTAGCATGGGAGTGAATATCTATGTCGATTATGGATTATGGCTAATTCAAACCCCTGCCCATTCAACTCCACTAAGAGTCTTTTCATATGCCACACACTTCAATTGTGATCGGCATCAATTAAACCTCGGAATGAGCTGCAAGAAGATTTGATCTAGTAGAGTTGGTATGTCGTCTAGTGCAAATCTAACCAGGACATTATTCTGTTGTACATGAGGGAAGTAATAACATTCGGATGACAATTGATGGAGCTTGGAAACTGATAAACTCAAACAAAGAAAAGGCTGCTTAAAAAAGAGATCCCATACCATTATATTGTTGATCTCTATAAGGATACCTCTGCTTCACCTTCAATGACTGTAATTCTTTTAGTGTGAAATCAACTGCATATAATCAATTAGAACCCTTAGAAACACCATGAAATGAGGTTATGGCATAAGGACCCTATAAGAGATTTAAAGCAATATAAGTAATGGAGAGAGCTGTAAATACACATGCATACAATTGAATATAAAGCCACTGTACCAGTAAAAAAACCAGTGATGTTAACTCCTTGGACTTCATATGTCCTTTTACGTTTAGCAAATTTTTTATATTTTCCCACATCAGTAGTCTCATCAAGTGTTACATCATGGAAGCATATAAGAACTCCATCTTTGGAAGATAAGATGTCGGTCTCAATGAAGTCTGCACCTTCTTCTATAGCTCTCTGAAAGAGAAATCATTGGTCAAAAGGAAACTATTAGAGCAAAGAAAAAAATTGAGTATAGGAAGCACATATTTCAACTACTCCACACAATATCATATGATAAAACAGGGCACAGAACATAGGAGGCCAGTGCCTACAATCCTATGTATTCAGATTTTCAGGAAAAGGTAGAACATAAACAGCTCTAATCCTATATTTTTATACATCTTTATTTATGGTTGACTAAATGGAGGTCTCATTATTGAACTTTGAGCTGTCTATTATGAGCGGGTAATGTTTGGTTACCCTCGTCATTTACAAAACAACTTCAAAAGTTGAGTGAACAAGATGTTAGAAAAAATAGAGAATTAAATAGAAATGCCTACCTTATATGCAGGAAGAGTTTCTTCAGGAAATTCTCCATTTGAACCTCGATGAGCAATATTATATGGACGAGTGGCTTGAAGAGGTTGTCTGATTACTCCAGGGAACCTACTAGGAAGTGGATAGAAAGGCCTTGCAGCACACCCAACAATAAGAAACAGAACCAACACGGGACTAGCGAAGCCTGCCGCATCAAAGAAACCAAAATTCAATAATCAATTGTTGGCCAAAAGTCTAGCATACATTATAAAGCAGTGAACACTTAACCATCCTATAATGTTGGTAGCACAAAAGTACTCGGTGCTGTCAGTTCCATGGAGTCAAATTTCCAGCACAATAAATGTTCATTGATAAGGCTTTTGAAGTACCTTTTATGAAACAACATTCCAATTTAAATACTATTTTCCCCCATAATCTCATTATTTGGGAACAGATATCCTCTACATTATGTCTGGCAACACGTCAAGATTGAAATTCATCAAAGTTAAATTGATAATACATACAAAGAGGTCGGTTGTGGAATTCCAATGTTTATCTTCTCAATTTAGGATGATACATGTAGCAACCAAGACTACTTGTTATATGATACATAAAGATGTATATTCTTCAGTGCATACGACCATAAGAACTTGCATCAGCTGCACTGTAAATGCAGCAGTACCATCCCAATCCAGAGGTACTTAGGAAATAATTTTGCAAGAACAAAGAAGTCTGGCTTTCCCAGAGGGCAATATCACAAGAGAAAATGCCTTGGGAAATTGCCATTTTTACATTTCCAACCATTCAGAAGTTATTCTGATTACGAGAATGCCATGTTCGCATATAAAAACAAGGAACCTCATGAGGCAAATGCATGAAAAAGTAAGTAGATGACTCATTATGGCTAATCAGAGAGCAAACCCGTGAGGCAAAAGAAACAAAACAACCCAACTTCATCTTAAACGGTTCAAATCTCTCAGTTCCAAATCAAACAAGAAGATGAGACTATGAAGGGTAATGTAAATGGAAACAAGAAATGGAACCCACAAAGAAAAAAACAACATTTGGTTCTTAAAAATCCCAGCTCCAAATGAAAAGAAAAATCGAAGGGCAAAGAAATACAAATGGAAATGGCTGAGGAAAGGGCACAGAAACAAGCGTAGGCATAAGAATGATGGATCATAACATAATAATTAAAGAAAGCAAGAAATTGTATCAGAAATTGAAGCTTACAGAGTGCGGCGGCCATGGTTTTGGCCATATCTCTGCTTCTCCGTCGTCTTTAGTTCTTTTTTTTGTCAATATTTCAGACGGAATCTCCTCCCCGAATATGCCATTTGAGGGGCTTTTGAATCGCAATTCTCGTTTTCATGATCATGCTTAGTTTAATTCGTTGCCAACTTTAATTATTTTTGCACATGGTCAACTATAATATGGGTTATATACAAATTTCTAGTCTTTCATAATTTTAAAAGTCAAAATTTAGATTTTATTAAGCCATAATAATTAAATTCTAATTATAAACTATAGTTATTAAATTTTAACTTTCTCCAATTCACAGATATTAGACTTATTTATTTTAGTTGTATTAAAAAAGAACGTTTTAGGTTTTTTAGTATACCAAATGATATGGAGTGTTAAAGATTTAAATATATGATTTCAAGAGAATGAGCACGTATAAATTATTGTTAAAATATGCAAAATAACTAACAAAGTTAAAAGAAAATATAGATCAAAATCTCATATCTTCAACGAGTTTAAAAATAGCTCTACCAACGAACTAGAGATTTAAATCATTTTGTTTCAACTATGTTGAATTTAATGTTTCAATGACAACAGAAGTATCAAAATGTCAATGTTATAAAATTATAGTTAAAATATCAATGAATATTTCAAAAAATTATATTAAAAAACTAGCAAATAAACATGACACTATTATTTTAAATTCATTACTATTAACATTGGCGTAAAATAGTTTAGGTTCACATTCACTTAATACGTGGCAAAAGACTAATGGTTGAGAATATTGACAAGAAGCCGTTGGTTTTTTATTTTATTTTATTTTATTTATTTATTTTGTTTAGTATATAAATTAGCCACTCGAGGAAGTGGGCCCATGTACTTGTGGATATTGATGACGTGTCATAATGATTGGATGAGAGTGAGTCAAGCACTAGGTAAAAGTGGGCGTCAAGAGCTATAACATATTTTAAAAATAATTCTGCCTTGTATTTTGTAGAAATTAGCGTAAAAGAGTCATTTTGGATTTGGTTAAATTGTTTTTTCGAGAATTTTATATTTGTATCTATTTAATTTCTCAATTATCAAGCAAACATATTTTTAAATGGGTAATTGTATGAAAAGGTAAAACTAATATTTTTCAAATATTAAAAAAGACATTTTTTTTCAAACTAATAAACACTCATAGATAATGTTTATCAGTGATATACTACTATCATCTATTATTGTCTATAGCGATAAAAAATGGTAGCTATCATTGTTTATCTATCAATATATATCATTGATAGACATACTAATGAATATACCATATACTATATTTTACCATTTTGTTATATTTATAAATAAGTTGACTCATTTTACTATATATAAAAATAACGCTTTTCAAATTTTGAATTTTATGTCTGAAAAATTGATAAACTTTCAATAAAATCCATAAACTTTCAATTTTGTGTTTAATAGATTCTCAATATATTCATTTTAAAAAAAATTGATAATCAATTTTTTGAATTTCTTTTTATCTATGAGATATAAATTGAATTTTATGTTTAATAAGACTCAAATTTCAATGCCATATTTTATGTTTGGTAGATGCATAATTTTTCTTTAAAAAAAACTCTTTACCAAATAATTCAAACACCTAATAAGTACAAAATTTAAAATATTTAAGTATTCGTTCTAACACAAAATTAAATGCTTAGAGATTTATAGGTCCTTTAAATTTTAAGAAATTAATAGACATGAAATTTAGCATTTAAGAGTTTATCGCACTTTTTAAAGTTTATTTACAAACCTATTTGACACAAGATTAAAAATTCAAATATTTATTAAATACGATAAAAGTTTAAAGACTAATAGCCACCAACTTAAAAATTTTAGGTAAATTTGTAATTTAATTATGGAGTAATTTCCACTTCAATTACCTTGAAGAAGAAAGAGAACAAAATTTTCCATTCTAGTAATTGACGTGGTCTGTCTGTTTTGAATTTTGATTGGTAGTGATAACAAATTATAAGATTTTAAATAAATTTCATTACTTGTTACAAGAAGGAAAAAATATATATATATATACACATATATATAAATCTCCATCCTCGCCACGTGAAAGAAAAATATTTTGATCAAAATTATTGAAATTGGCAGAATTTTGTAGCTTGTTGAATTACATTACTCACCAACCTAATCATTTCAATTTTTTTTTCCAAAATCAGGATTTAAAACATGTGTTGATATTTTTCTCATTTTATTTTTATTTTTGACAAAATCTAAATTTATTTACCCACATTTCTTTGGGGGGGAAAAACAACAATTTAAGGTTTTTGGTCAAACTTTTTGATTTAAAACACATTGTTGATAACGAGTATCTTATCCATCTAATTATATCAAACTAATCATTAAAATACATTGTTAATTAATTAATTTGGCTGAGATTTGGACCTGCATCAAGAATAGTTCAAGATGAAATCATGAAAGTGATGAAACAGGAAATGACGGTAACAAATAACAGCAATAATCTCATTAAGTTGATGCTGGGGATCCTCATTGTTCTTGGTGTTTTCTTTCATTTTCCCTAGAGAAAATCAGAAGGAAAAAGACATCACCAAATTCAATAAGTTTCTTTTTCCATTGTAATCTCCTAAAAGAAAAAGGGCATCAAGTAGAAGTAATTTAAGCAACTAAATGGAACTTACAATGAAAATGAAGTACAGCATACATGGATGTGTTTCATGGGGTTAGCCACCTCCTTCCCACCAGCATGTTTCACAAACTCAGCTGGAGTAAGAAAGCTTCCATGGCACACACACACTATGCAAACTTGCCCCTTCATATACTTGTACAAAAACCCTTCTACCTTCCTCCCGTTCGGCCCGTCCCCGATCGTCGACACACTCGGCATCGTTCTCATCACGTCCATCCCTCTATCCCCTTCCATCAATCCCTTGGAAACTCTTGCTCTCTTTGCTGCATTCGTCAGTGGCTTTTCGCTTTTTCTTGATGCCAATGTTTGTGAGTTCACTACTGGCTCTCTGTCATTTGACTCCAATGATGATTGAGAACTGGATGAGCCCTTTGCTGATCCCACACTTCCATGTCCTGTCAATCCAAATCAAACTCATACTGTTTAGAAGCTAATTCAATCGTACTTATAAATCGACATCTAGCTCGATCGAATCCTCTACAACAACAATAACATAGTAAAACTTAAGAAATTTTGATCAATCTTCTCTTACTCATATGAACCAGTTATAAGAGCCCTGCTGCTAAAGATAGGCAATAGTTTTGAAACTAGAATACCAATTCCAAACACACAATCAAAATCCCAGTTGCCAACTGATTGGATGGTCAATTTGAAAGCCAACAACTCAATGATTATGAAAGGATCAACAAAATCACGATCTTCTATGGGTACATGCAAGAGGTTTATTAGCAAGATTAGTAGCTTGAAACATCACAAAGAAGAATAAAGCTAAGTAATACTACAGTGGTCTCAGCTACGAACAAACACTTCAAGATGAATTTTGCACCATTTTTTCACCCTCATAACTGAAATATGCCTTTTCAGCTCCTTGCTAAGATATCATCACTAAGAAAATAAAGTGCTTATACTTCCATTATCCATTCATATCAGCTTATGAATCACTCCCAAAACCCAAAACAGAGAGATGGATTTGATTAAATCAAGAGGGTGAAGATTAATCAATTTAAAGAACATAGAACTACATCTGAGCTGAAATCAGCTGATTAAAACAGTTCTTGAGAGAAGAAATTAAAGAATAGGAGAGGAATACCTTCAATTGTATAACTCTGGGAAAGGCTTCCTTGGGTGGATTTGATCTTATCAATCGCACGACATAGCGCAGGACTTTTTGCTGCAGAAGCAGCGGCCCAAGCTGCCACTTCAGACGGCGACGGCGGTGCTGTTGCCGACTTCTCATCCTCCGCCGCAGGTGCTCTGCCACTCCTCTGCTCCACCAACCTCTTTTTAGCCTCAATCCTTCTCATCAATTGGAACTCCTTCAGTTTAATCCGACTGAGTTGGTCCGTCTCAGCCGGAAGAGAGCAAGATCTCGCCAACGAAAGAAATGACCCCGTTTGCCTCTGCATATCCCATTTCCACGTCTCTGCGTTCTGAGAAATCACTCCAATAACCGAAGACGATCGAGCTAACGAATTTTCCTTCGACTTCCCACAATAAATTCCGCCAAGAGAGAGCCTAAGAGTAAGGTCCGGTGGTTCAGAAATAGAAACCTCCGTTTCTCTACTCATCTCCGGTGAGAGTCTCAACATCAGATCATCCCCACATACACCGATTGCTTCCCCCATTAAACAAAAACGACAACCAAAACCCCTTCTCAAATTCACCAAAAATCAAACCACAAACACACCTGATTTCAAGTCTAATCACAAAACCCAGACAGAATTGAACCCAAAACCCCAAAAATCAAGAGACCCAGATGGGGAAAAAGCTCAGAAAAGGAGAGGGAGTTGAAATAGGCGATTGAAATGGAGAGAGAAGAGAAACCCAGAAAGGGGAAATAAGTAAAGAAGAAGAGAAGATGGGGGGAGGTTTCATGGAGGAAGAAAATGGGAAGAGTCCACGTGGTGATCAGTGGTGAAGGGTTCACATCGTGTACGGTTAGAGAGAAACGCAGGTTCTGGTGAGTGTGCTCTCAAGTTGCAGGTCGAGGCTCCAATCAGCCACTCCCACCACCTGCAAGTAGCCGTAATCCTCGCCCCCTTCTCCAATTTCTGGCAGGTGTTGCTGTTCTTGTTGCTGTTAGTGTTAGTGTTCCTCTTTTCTTTAGGACTCTCTATGTAATTTTCTTCTAAACTTCGTCTCAATTTCGTATTCAACTTTCTTTCCCCCAACTTCTTTGCTTGATTTTTCTATTGCCCACACCCATACCCTCCCCTACACTCCTACCTAAATTCAATTTCCTTCCAAATTCATCAATCGTATGTTTAATAAGCAAGTTTTAAAATAGGAAGGTTTTAATTTTACGAAAATATAATAAATTAGCATGTCTATTATTTATTATATTAGCATTGATAATATTTTATCACTTATTTCTTTTATGTTTTGTGGATATTTTTAGGATATATTGAAGTTATTGATTCATCATTCTGTGTCCATGTCAAACCCTATAGAAATATGAATATATTGAAATGTCATAGAAAATTTACAACTGATTAATTGATTTTTAAATTCTTAATTTTATATAAGTATATGAAGTTAAATTTAATAGTTGTTAGTATAAATTTATGACAGGCTAGACACACAATCAAAGTCATTTAAAAATTTGTCAATTTTGTTTTTTTATTTAGGTACTTATTAATCACAAATTTACGAAATTCTAAAACTATACTTATAATCTAACCACTTATTTGTTACTTATAATCGTATGTATTTTTCAATTCTACTATATAGTGTTCCTTCAATATTCGCGAAAGAAATAAATTGTAATACGTGTGAAATTTTAAATATATCTAGAAAATTTACATAGTTTTATTAAATTGAACTCCAAACTAAGTTCAATTGGTTTTCTGTTTTGTATTTAAACATTTTGTTAATAGTTGTAATATGATTTTTTATATTTTATCTATTGAATTTTATGTTATTTTATATGTATCGTTGTCAAAGTTTAACACTTACCTATGAAACTAAATAAACGAGTAACCCTCTTAAATTAAATGATTGTTTTTAAAATGTCACATCGAATAAATGAGATTCAAACTTGTACTACTTGATTGAGGGAATAAATATCTAACAACTTTATAAATACAGCTTGAACTATGTTTACAAGCTGCAGTTGTAAAATTGTTAGATATTTATTCCCTCAATTAGGTAGTACAAGTTTACATGTTGAAGTTGTAAAGTTGAGATAATTTTAGTTCATTGTGTAAGAATTTTGTATAATCTCTTTATTTACAATAGAAACAATTTCAATAAAGGCAAGCCAAAAAAAAAGAGTGAGAGTGGCAAGAGTGTGAAATGTGGGTGGCAGTATCAAACGGTGGTTTTTTTAAAAAAAAAATTATTATTATTAATTGAGAATTAGTGGGGCCCGAATTTAAAATAACGAAAAAGCCAAAAGGTTAGCTTTTGGGGTTACGAAGGGAGAGAAAGGGGCAATTTAGGGAAGTGGAGTCTGACACGCTGTACGCTTTTCTATTCGACACGTGTCGACTTGAGGGGATCTTTGTAACAGTCCCTACCTCGAGGAGCTGTTTTGTTCTTTTTTTCTCTCACGTCGTCGGCGCCTCTTCCTTTCACTAAAATTACAATTTAAATAATAAACTATTTCCACAATTCCTTTATTTTATAATTTAATATTTTTTTTAATTAAAATGTAGTTTCTAGAACCAAAAAAGATATATATTTGCATTATAAGATTTTCTGAAAATTACAAATAAAATCAAATAAAAAAAATAGGAATGGGAGTGTAGACTAGTGCAAGTGAGGAAAATTAAAAAAAAAATCTCAAATCACTCCTCAAGAGCGATAGATTATTATTGCTTAGTGATAGAAAGAGCGAGGGACCACTTTGTCTTTTATCACGATCTATCGTTGAAATCTTTTTATATCTATAAATAGTTTAATATTTTTTCTATTTATAATAATTTTCTTACAAACAAGACCACTTTGTCTTTTATCTGTTTTTTATGAGTGTTTTTAAAATTTAACTTGAGTTAAAAAAAAAATAGTTTTAAAAAGTAGGGATTTATTTTTTTAATTTGACAAAAAATTATATAAAAAAAGAGAAATTATCTTAAATGGCAAAATCAGTAAAAATATTTATAATTAATAACAAAATATACTGTCTATTTGTGATAAACCGCGATGGTCTTCTATCGGCGATAGATAAAATTTTACTATATTTATAAATATTTTAATTTTTTTTACTATATTTAAAAATAGTAAAAAAACAAACAAACATAATGCTTAGAAACCACATAGTTATCGATGAGATGTTACTTTCCTATTTTTGCTTGAACTCGAAGAAATGTGTATGAAATATCATGGAATATAAATTGATTTAATCGAATATTTAAAAATAAAATAAAAAATATATATTGATTTTGATAGGGGAAAAAGCAAATCCACGAAAATTGACCGTATCAAGAGTTGACGAAGACATGCCAGCCCCATTTAGCTATCTATCCACATGGCTCTATTACAATCTCATCATTTTATTTTTCCACAAACTTAAAAAAAAAATAATAATAATAAAAAAATAAAAAAAAAATTGTGAAATCATTATTTCAAATAAATGCACTAGATATATTGCTACCCAAAATTTGGTGTAGCCCAAAATGCAATTTTTTTTCTCAATTTTTTTCTAAAATAATGTTAAAATATTGTTTTTTTATCCCAAGTTTTTTTATACTTATTCAATTTTAGTATTATTTTTTTATCATTTACTCTCAATAAATCTTAAATTGAGTTTGTACAACTAATTTATTGATGAATTTTTATATAAAAATTTTTCAATAAATCTTAAATTGAATTTGTACGACTAGTTTATTGTTGAATTTTTATATAAAAATATATTTACATAATGTATTTTATTATATCAAAATTATTATTTCTATTACAAAATCAATTTTACTAAAAATCAAATACTAAATTTAGAATTTATTGAAAGCAAAAGACTAAAATTGTACAGAAACTACGAGGTATATATGCCTTAACCAATTAAATTAAGTTAAACAAATTAACAATCACATCATAATTAAAGAAATGAAGTGCATGATCGAGAGTGATTTTGAAACAGTGTTAAAATCACATTTGTCATGTTTAAAGTTACTTTGAAGCGCATAATATTTTTAAATAATAGCTAAATTATCTTGATTATAGTTATAATAGTTAAAATATACCTATTATTAAAATTTTTGTTTCTCGATAATATAGAATATTAAATAATTATTTATAATGATATATTTTGTTTACTATAAATAAATTTGTAAACATTAAAAAGAAATAATCGATATAACTTTGATTAGTAGGTGGAAAAGAAACAAACCTATGAATAAAATGGAAGAATCAAATTTACAATTTAAAATTAATTTAAGACTATTTGATTTTAGGATAATTCAAAACATGTTATGAAACTACTTTTAATATAGGCGAAATGAATATTTTTAAAGTGATATCTAGTTTACGAAACACAAAAAAACAATTAAAAATCATTTCTATTCAATAACTCCAAATACATCAGTCAATCGTTTAAAATTAGTATGATTGTTTAAGTTTCTGCTATTAAAAATATTTTTCATACTATTAAAATAAAATTTAAAAATAATAAAAATAATAAAAATAATTTTAGAATCATTTTCGACCATCTAATAATGATTAAATTATATATTTTGAGAAATAAAATATATAAAATTAATACACTAAAAAAGGTTTAGAATTTATATGGAACATTTTACTCAGTAATTCCGAAACCTATCGCTATCACCAAACAAACCCCGAAAAAACGAAGGGACGTGAAAATAGATAAATATATATTATTTCCCTTTCCGAACGAGAATTGCGAGGGATAACAAAAATCCATTTTAACGTTTATCGTTAGTTTCTAACGCATGTTTGGCCTTTAAGAACAAGATTGGAAGTAAGAACTTGGCGCCGTTTAGTTTAATAATTTAACGGACGGTTGCGAAAAATCGGGTGAAAAATGGCGCGGCGCCACGTGGGTGTTCTGATTTGACGGGGGGGCAAGAGACGCGGGGCCCAGTGAAACAAGTTGAGGTCAAAAAGGAAAAAAAGGGAAAATAATAAATAGAAGACACACGTGGCAATAATAGGAAGGGATAGAATGGGAACCACATGTTGCCACTTGGCAAGTTGCATGCTACGTGTCAGAAAAAGCCTCGTACGGAATGACGAAGCATCAACTTGATTTGTTCCCCCTATCCGACATGATTGTCACTACATACCAGGCTGGTGTCTCACACGCGCCTACTCATGAGTGTGGACCACTACCACTTTCCTCCAATCAAAATGACCATCTTAACCCTCAAACCACCTTTTCAAAAAAATAAAACATTTCGCCCCTAAATTTTCATTAAAATAATAATTCAATTGTTATTATAGTAATTTGTTATAATAGTATTTTAGTTTGGATTATAACAATCTGTGTTTAGGGATAAGTTATTTTTGTTTCGATAAAAAACGACAAATACTATAACAAAGAAGAAGAAACAAGAGATGAGTGAAAAATAGTAAATATTATAACAAATGATAAATATTGTAGCAAAGAGAGTTCTTAGATAGTATATACTATACTTAATTGTAGGTTATTATAGTTGTGCACACCACTATTATATTTGGTGCTCTGACGACCCCTTAATTGTCGAACTTTAATTGATAACGATTTTGTGTTTGTATTTTCAAATTTGTAATAATTAGTCCATAAACTTTAATAAATATCAATTAGTCCCTATCATGAAAATTTTCATCAAAATTAAGTGTCAACTTTTAAATGTAATGACTTAGTGTTTATAATTTGTTGTTTTCGTCAATTTACCGACCTAAGAAATTTTATTAAATTTTAATTTTATATATATTTTGCAATAGGGACTAAATCATTACTAAATGTAAAATATATGGACTAAATTGTTATGTATTACTAAAATTTAAGGATTAAATTCTTACAAATTAAAAAAGTATAAAAACTAAATCACTATCAAATATAGTTCAAGAATTAAATTATTACTTTCATCAAAATTTAAAGACCAAAAGTGTCTTTTAACCTAAATTATTTAATGCCATATTAATATTTCAATTTTTTCTTTTTCATATAAAAACAAACATGTGATTAACTATTAAGGTCGGTGGGAAATGGTCATTTCATCCTATTGTTATTGGTTGCTTGTCAAATTTATGCTATACCATTATTTAATTATCTTTAAAAAAAAAAAAAAGCATTATTAATTTGGTGATTAGGGAAAAACAATTAGATAATCAACATGTGGTAAGTTATGGCTATAAATTATCTTTTCAAATATAGTTCCAATTTTTAAAGTTTTATTTCATTATTTTAATTCAAATCTAATTATTTATGTTATCATATCTAATGATCAAACTAGTAACATTTAACAAACAAATATTTTATATAGATCATATAGTTTCTAATATTAATATCGACGACATTCTCTAACGAGTTAATAATATATTCGTAGAACAAATCATTTTTTAAATATTTGAGAATTAAATTGATATGGAATGTATATTTAAGACTCAAACTATATATTTACTATTATTCGTTTACAAAAATGTTCCCATTAAAAACATCTTAAACCACACATAAACACATACTTATATGGTAATTAGTTAAGACACGACCGATCATTCAAGAATTTAATCATGTATTTGATTTTATTGGATATTAAATATGAATTTATTACGAGAGTTTGTAAGACGTAATTATTTGATTGGATTTTCTAAGACGTAAGTATCATTTGGCTGTATGCATGGAATGTATAAGAAAAGATAGTCTAGTCAGATAATAAATATAAAATTTTAAAAGCGTGTAGTTTGACTAACAAATTTAATATACGTTAAACATTAAGACAAGTTGCAATAAAAAATAATAGGCTAGATACTATTTTATTAAAGAATTTTTCATACACAACCAAACAATGTTTTGAGACAAATAAAGATTTGATAAGATATCCATAAACATATAAAAGTGGTCACATAAGATGGAATCACAAGACTTGGTAAATATTAAAATATAAACATATACATAATAATATGGTATGATTAAAAAAAAAATAAAAATGAAGCAAGTTGATTTAAATTATTTTATTTTATTTTATTTTTTTAAAGTTGATTTAAATTAAATAAGATGGGCCATTCATCAATTAAAATCAAATCAAGTGACCAAATTGATATCAAGTTGGACTAGTGCAATTTAATTAACATTAATTAAGAAAAGATAACACTTGTGCAATTTGATTAATTACATTAATTAAAGCATATCTAGACCCAATCTATTTAAAAAGGGGGAATCATGTTTATTGGATTAAACACTTGGTTATGACTCTCTTTTTCTTCTTTTTTTTGTGGAGTGATGTCTGAAATTATTCTTATGACTCATACTGTTTATACCTTTTTCCCTTCCAACAAAAAAGTTTAATAGTTTTCATTCAAATTAATGATTGATGGTGGACAAAAGGGAATATTTAAAAATTTTAAAAAAATTATGATTATTTCATTCTGATCTTGTTCCACCACTTTCTTTTAATAAATACAAGTGGGAGCAACAAATCAAGGTTTTTTTTTTTTTTTTTTTTTTTTTTTTAAGTTTAATGGTCTTTATAGTTTATAATTAAATCTTAGTGATTATAGTTAGATAAAATTTTCATAAATAGTCCCTACGATAGAGACTGTGGATAAGAATTTTATCAAACCAAATGAACTATTTATAAGTTTTTATCAAAGAATAAGGACTAAGTTCTAACTTTTAAAAATATAGAGACTAAATTCTAACATTTTACAAATTATAAAGGCCAAATTTGTAATTAAACCATTTATAGTCAAATTATAAATTTGGTTTGAATAAAGTTAAAATTTGGTCGCTATAGTTTATAGATGTGGGGTTTATCATATCATAAAACTATTTATGAGGTCTTATCAAATCATAATGACCAAATTCTAATTTCTACCTAATCATAAGTTTTGAGTTAATTTAATTTAATTTTTTCTAAAATACTATTTTAATCACCCTACTTTTAGCTTTTGTTCAATTAGTCTCTATACTTTGAACTTTTGTTATTTTGTGTCCCAAAACTTTGAAAGCTTATTTTCTTGTCTATATACTATGAAAAAGTGACAATATTGATGCTTATTGGTAAAATTTTAACACAAATTTTACTAATAAAAAAAAATTATTAATACAAATTTATGGTTACATTTTAAGAAGTATAAGCAGAGAGTAATGAACAGAAGAATGATATTTGGATTAATTAATCAAACAAATTTTGTTAGATTCAAAATTTAGAAGATTTAACAAGAAAAATTGGAAGTCTTCATATTTGTATCCTAAAATGAAGGGCAAATATCAATTTATACCCTGAATTTTTTAGTTTATCAATTTAAACTCTGAACTTTTACAAATGTTTCAGTTTACACTCCAAATTAATAATCTTATCAATTTAAACCCTAAACTTTCATTAGTGTATTAATTTAAACCCTAAACTTTCACAAGTGTATCACTTTAAACCCTCTATTATGTTTTATTTGGAAAGTTCGGAATTTAAATTGATATCTTTATGAAAGTTTAAGGTTTAAATTGATATACTTAAGAAAGTTCAAGATTCTAATTGATACAATTATTAGTTTACTGTTTGAATTGATACAATTTCAAAGTTCAAAGTTTAAATTGATACAATTATTAGTTTAAAATTTAAATTAATACAACTCCAAAATTCGTAGGTATAAATTGATATTTGTCCTATTATCTTTTGTGTATTGGAAAAGAATTATGCAAGAAAAGAAAAAGAAAATAAAAGGAAGATAAAAGGGGAATAGCTGGCAAAAAATAGAAGCAAAAAGCAATCCACTTGCTTTGCTTCCAAACAGCAAACCTTTTTTTTTTTTTTTTCCTCTTTCTTATTTCTCTTTCTTTGTCTCTTGTCTCTCCTACTAATTCCATGTTTCCCTGCTTGCTCTGAGAGACAAAAGATCTAAAAATAATCATCACTGCTTTTAAGGAAAAAACTGTTCACAAATTTAGTTTAATTTCAATTTGATTCAGTCTCACCTTAATCTTTACTATTTGAGTTTAGTTTTAATTTGATTTTCGTAATTTTAAAGATGTTGATGTAATTCTTTTGATTTAGTCGAACTTTACACAATCATCTACGTCACCACGATATATGACACATTTTTTTACGTGATAATACGAGCTGATTGACTATTTGAAGGTTTAGGCTATGAAGAAGATGAAAGAAAAAAAAAGGTTTTTCTAATAGGTAAAACAGAATTTAAAAGGACAATATGTAAGAGACCATATAGAAATCTAAATCCAAAGTATAGAAATGAAATTGAAACTCCTAAAACTAAACTTATATTAGACCATAGAAAGTAAATTTGTGATTTAACATCCAAAAAATAAACTCGCCAGAGTGAGGTTGAGAAAACTTCCTTTATTCTTATTTTGTATTGATTCATCTTCTTCTCTAAACTTAAATTAAACTATGCTAGGATTGACCAATCTATACAAGCTAGTCTGACTAACTTCACTCTAAACTTAAATTAAACAATGTTTGTTCTTGAATGGAGTTGGTTTAAATTTTTTCTATGACCCAACACAACCCCAATTAATTATATATATATATATATATAAGATTTTTAGAGTTTAACTTTTGGTTGAACTCTTAATGCTTTTCCTTAAGATTGTTATAATGTTTGTCTTTATTTAAAATTTGTAATAGATATCATGAATATTAGTTTTTGTAACATTTAAGTTTTATGTGGTTAACATTTAAGTATTTTAAATTAGTGAGAAAAAAAAATAACTCGAATTTTAAAGATTGAGTTGGGTTGGAGACCCTATTCGAGTTTTTCAAGTAGGAAACCTGACCCGAATTTTCAAGT
>QLSR01000322.1:0-19247 GCA_031780015.1 Citrullus colocynthis
GCTCGAGGGTTGTAACAACGCTCCATTAGAGTGCAACGACGCTCTCCTCGATTTTATATATAATCTCTTCTTGTTTTAGAGTTTAGGAGGTTGGATCTCATTGAGGCCGAGGAGTTCATCAAATTTTCTTCTTCTCCTCCATATTTCTAGCATCTTAGCTTAGGATTTTCACTTTATTTTGGGTTCTAATCATGGATTGGACATCTCCCCTCTAGTTTCTTTCTCTATGAAGATGTTGAGGTAAGCATTTTCTTGTTCTTGAGAGAAAACCTATGTAATTAATTGAGACTTGTTTTTGGATAAACTAAACTTTGATTGTGTTTCTTTGTATCTACTGCATATTTAGATGTATGTTCTTGAATAGATTGATGCCCCTTTTTTTTAATGTATGTCTTAGGTCGCGTGTTTCCTTATGTTCGTCCATGCCTAATATCGACAAGTAGCAAGGGTTATTGTATGCATGCTCAGAAAATAAGCTGTCCGTAGGTTTTGGAATGTATGCTTAACCTAGATTCAATGGAAATTTGGTTAATTAAGTTACGACTTTCGCATTAGTTGATCGGAACCACAATTTGATCATGGTCATTAATTATGAGCCTTACAACATTTTAGATGCCTCATAGACTACCTAGGGTTATATTTTGAAGCCTATATAATGTCATGTAATTGTTCAAACAAAGAGACATGGAAAAGATTTGAAAACATAGTAAAAGAGTTCAAGGAGTCGATTGGTGGTATGATATGAATGGAGGAACCTCATTCATGCAATATGAACATCAAGAATGAGCCATACATACTGCCCAAGTTTACACTAAGCAAAAAAGAAGAATTATGTGAAGTCAAGTGGAATTTATGAAGAATCAAGTTTCATTTAATGAACAAAGACTTTAAGCTACTCCAAATGGGATGTTGTTTACTCTTGGATGGTTACAAATGCATGGAATATGAAAATACTAATCTCGGAGTTATTGTATTTATTAAATGTATTTTTCAGTTTTAAGTCATCTTATGTGTTTTTATGTTATAATTTGATCATGGCTGATCATGGTTATTAATTATGAGGGTTACAGCATTTTAGATGCCTCCATAGAATGCCTCGATTATTTCTTATCATTTTGGTATGACATGGAAGAGATTTGAATATATTTACCCCAAGTCAAGATGATCTCATCCCCTAAGAATGGCTAGATGACAGATTACTTAGACGATCAGCAAAGTCATGGATCGGACAAAGCTTCATGCTCCCATCGACCCTTGATCATCGAACCACTACACAAGCAAGATCGATCATGTCAAGCTTGAATGATTCTAGACATGCTATCTAAACGCCATAGAATTGCAAGAAAAAAAAACATAGCACAAGGCTTTTAGGAAAGCTCAAAGTCTCCTTTACTACATTTTCAAATCTCTTCCATGTCTCCTTGTTTTAACAGTTACATGACATTATATATAGGCCTCAAAATATAACCCTTGACATTCTAAGAGGCATCTAAAATGTTGTAACACTCATTTTAATAACCATGATCAGCCATGATGAAATTGTAACATAAAAACACATAAAATGACTTAAAACTGAAAAACATATTTAATAAATACAATAAGTCCGAGATTAGTATTTTTCATCCATATTCCATGCATTTGTCACCATCCAAGAGTAAATGACATCCCATTTGAAGTAGCTTATAGTCTTTGTTCATTAAATGAAGCTTGATTCTTCATAAATTCCACTTGACTTCACATAATTCTTCTTCCTTGCTTAGTGTAAACTTGGACCGCATGTATGGCTCATTCTTGATATTCATATTGCATGAATGAGGTTCCTTCGTTCATATCATTCTCCCATTCTTCAAGAAGATTCGTCGTGAATCTAAAAATATTACTTGGAAGGAACATCAAAGTATTGGTGTAGAAATTTTTACACTCTAAAGAATTAATCTATAGGGCGGAATTTGAAACTTTGGAGTAACATTCTTAAGTAATGACTAGAAAATTCAATGTGCATAAATGTTATGTAACTACCATATTTAATGTAGAAAAGCCAACTTTTGCAAAATTTCAAAGTGTAACCTATGAGATTTAACACCAAATGATGAAATTAATGACCACAATATGAGATCAAACTGTAATATTTCAAATCTAACATGCGTTTGAAAAAGAAAGAACAACTTAGGAACAAATGTTTTAAGGATAGCAATTTTTCTTCTCCCGACTGATTTTCAAAACACAAATCTTCGACCTTGAAGGAAGCTGAATTTGAAGACATAAAAGAAATTTTGTAAATAAGGATCTGATCTTAGACCTTGAACTTTACGAAAATATGAAAATACGACTAGATATGAGACAGAATGTGACGAGATGAATAAGAACAAAAACAAGAAAAGAACAACGGAAACATATATCCGATCTTGAGCCTGAGCTCTGATACTAAATGATAAGTAACACTCGAGGATTTGGATTTAACAACCTTGTTGACAAACAAGTCATTTAGATCTCAAACTCAAACACCCCAAATCAAGATGATATTAGTCCCTAAGAATGACTAGAGGATGGATTACTTAGACGATCAGTAGAACCTTGATCTTCGAATCACTCCACAAGCAAGATCGATCAAGTCAAGCTTGAATGATTATGAACATGCAATCTAAAGACCATAGAATTGCAAAAAAAACATAGCATATAAGGCTAAAAAATTGCTCAAAGGCTTTGTTTACTACATTTTCAAGTTTCTTCCCATGTCTCCTTGTTTGACCAATTACATGACATTATATAGGCCTCTAAATATAACCCTAGACATTTTATGAGGCATCTAAAATGTTGTAACACTCATAATTCTTCGTCTTTGCTTAGTATAAACTTGGACAACATGTATGGCTCATTCTTAATGTTCATATTGCATGAATGAGGTTCTCTGTTCATATCATGCTATGAGTTCAAGGAGTCGATGTGAAAATGATTGGTTCTTAAACATTTCCAAAGGGACATGGCGCAAAAGCTACAAGCATTGTAACAAGAAAGCAAATCTGTGGAGGATTATTACAAGGAGATGGATACATTGATGGATGGACTTGATGTAGACGAGGACATGGAGTCTCATGGCACCGTTTCTTAATGGGCTAAACACGGACATTGCTGACCAGGTTGATTTACAACAAATACTTTGACATGGACGAGTTGTTGCATATTGCAATCAAGATCGAGAGGCAACTCCAAAGAAAGTCTCAACAATATTCTTCTAAACATTTTTCCAACTCTAGTAAACATGGAAAACAAATAGTAACAAACATTTTTCCAAGTCTCGATGGTATTCTTAAAGTGAAGCTTGAGAAAGGAAAGAGTTGTACAAAAGGAAAATTGATAGTTGATGACTCTAATGTGCGCAATAGGGATTTAAAATGCTGAAAATGTCAAAGGGTAGGTGACTTTAGTAGAGATTGTCGTAATAGAAAAATAATGACGATAAGAGAAGGAGAAATTGTGACAGAAGATGAAGACGAAAATGAGGTTATAAAGGTAGAAAATGATGATGAGTGAGGAGTTTAGTGAAGAGGATCCTAAACTTATATCCTTAGTCTCTAGGAGAGCTTTAAACACCCAAATTAAGGAGGATAGTTTAGACCAACGAGAGAACTTGTTTCTCACTAGATGCCTTGTTCAATCTGTACCTTGTAGGGTGGTTATCGACAGCGGTAGTTGCACCAATGTTGTGAGTTCTATTCTGGTCAAGAGACTTAATGTAGAGACTAAACCACATCCTAGACCATACAAGCTTCAATGGTTAAATGATTGTGGGGAAGTCAAGGTGACTAAGCAAGCTCATGTTTCATTTACCATTGGAAAGTATGCTGATGATGTTTTTTATGAGTATCCATGCATGCTGAGGATTTATTATTTGGTAGACCTTGGCAATTTGATTGACTGGTGTGTATGATGGGTATACAAATTGTTACTCTACTCATAAGGGTAGGAAAACAACTCTTATTCCTTTGTCTTCCAAATATGTGTTTATTGACCAATGCAAACTTGAAAAGAGACAGCAAGGCTGATGCAAAGACAAAAAGTGAAAAAGAAATGACAGAAAAAGAACTGAAAGAGAGTATGAGTGAAAAGCAAGAGACTAGCAATCAGCCAAGAAGAAAAAAAGAGAGAAAAGCCAAAACTGTTAGTTTCTTTTACTTATGTGCGAAGGGTCTTGTTTTTTAATTAACGAGATTAACTCTTCTTTGCTTAGTGTTTTCTTGTGCTTTTGAAGGAATTTTAAGACTTATTTCCCAATGAGATGCCTAGTGGGTTACCACCACTTAAAGGGATTGAGCATAAGGTTGATTTCATTCCAGGGGCGGCCATTCCAAACCGTTCAGCATATAGGACTAATCCAAAGGAGGGGAAAGAGATACAAAGCAAGTAAGTGAACTCCTTGCTAAAGGGTGTGTATGTAAGTCCATGTTCTGTTCCTATTATTCTTGTGCTTAAGAAAGATGGTTCCTAGCGTATGTGTGTTGGTTGTAGGCTATCAACAAGATAACTATTAAATATAGGCATCCAATTCCTAAATTAGATGATAATGAGTTGCATGGTTGTAGTCTGTTTACTATGATTGATTTGAAATCGGGATATCCTCAAATTCACATGCATATTGGTGATGAATGGAAAACCGCTTTCAAAACGAAGTATGGTCTTTATGAATGGTTAGTTATGCCTTTTGGATTGACATCACCTAGTACATTCATGAGGTTAATGAATCATATGTCTTGCGAGAATTCATGAAGTTTGTCTATTTTGATGACATTCTAGTGTACGCTAAATCTTTAGATGAGCATGTTGAGCATGTATGTTCCGTTTTGACTACTTTGGGAAAGGAATGCTTGTATGCAAATTTAAAGAAATGTAGCTTTTGTACGGAAAAAATCAGTTTTCTTAGACTTGTAGTTTCATCTAAAGGTGTTGAAGTCGATGAGGAGAACATAAGGGCTATAAGAGATTGGCCTACACCTAAAAGTGTAAGTGAGGTAAGAAGTTTGTATGGTCTTGCGAGATTGTATCATAGGTTCGTTAAGGATTTTAGTAGAATTGCTTCGCCTTTAAATGAACTTGTTATATGAATGTTTCTTTTATTTGGGGAGCAAAACAAGAACTTGCTTTTGACACTTTGAAAGATAAATTGAGTTCAACTCCATTGCTTGCATTACCTAATTTTGATTTAACTTTTGAAATAGAATGTGACGCCAGTGGAGTAGGGATAGGTGCTGTTTTGATGCAAAATCAAAGACATTTAATGTTTTTTAGTGAAAAGTTAAATGGTGCTTTATTGCGGTATCCAACTTATGACAAAGAACTTTATGCTTTGGTTCGTGCACTACAAACATGGCAACATTATCTATGGCCTAAAGAGTTCATTATACATACGTATCATGAGAGTTTAAAGCATTTGAAAGGAAATAAAATCAATCGGCGACATGCCAAGTGGCTGGACTTTATCGAAACATTACCTTATGCAATTAAGTGCAAACAGGGTAAGGAGAACATTGTTGCAGATGCTTTATCATGAAGGTATGCTTTATCCAATGCTTTGAATACTAAGTTAGGTTTTGATCATATAAATGCTATCATCATGATGTTTTCTTTGCTCCTTTTATTGATTCTTGTGAAAAAGAACTTGTTGTGAATGATTACATGCTATTTGACGGATTTTTGTTTCGAAAAGGAAAATTGTGTATCACGTTTTGTTCCATTCGCTGAGTTACTTGTAAGTAAAGCTCAAGGGGGTGGTTTAATGGCACATTTTGGAGTTTCTAAAACTTATGATATGCTTGCTGAACATTTTTATTGGGCTAAAATGGGACATGATGTTCATAAAGTGTGTGCTCCATGCATAACATGTAAGCAAGCTAAGTCTAGGCTTCAACCCCATGGTTTGTATTCTCTCCTTTACTTGTTCCTACTAGTCCTTGATTTGATATATTAATGGATTTGTTTTAGGCTTGCCTAGAACTCAAAAAGGTAGGATAGAATCTTTGTTGTGGTTGATAGATTTAGTAAAATGGCTTATTTTATTCCTTTTCACAAAACTGGTGATGCAAAACATATTGCTGACTTGTTCTTTCGAGAGGTTGTGAGATTACATGGCATTCCTAAAAGCATAGTTAGTGATTGTGATGTTAAATTTTTAAGCCACTTTTGGCATGTTTTGTGAGGTAAATTGGGAACTAAGCCTATGTACTCAACTACTTGTCATCCTCAGACAAATGGACAAATCGAGGTTGTTAATAGAACCATGATGATATGAACGGATGAACCTCAATCATGCAATATGAACACAACAAGAAGGAGCCATCTATGACGTCCAAGTTTATACTAACCAAAGAAGAAGCATTTAATTAATACAATAAATTCAGAAATATTTATTTTTAATCAGCAACCCATCATTTCGTAACGATCTTTGAGTTATGAACCCCCACTTGAACTCTTTGTTCCATAAATGAAGTTTGATTCTTCATAAATTTCACTTGACTTTACCTAATTTTTCTTCTTTGGTGAGTGTAAACTTGGACACCATAGATGGTTCCTTCTTGTTGTTCATCATGATTGAGGTTCATCTGTTCATATCATATGACTAAAAAATAGAAAGGTGGTTTACCACCCTTTTTCAAAGCTGGATCCGGGCTTGGTTCGACCTGAAAAAACGTCGATTTAGGAGGGGGAGGATGATGTGAACCGAACAACATCAACTATCATGCCTCAAGGTCCCATTACAAGGTCAAGAGCCAAGAAGCTACAACAAGCTTTTAATCACTCATATCCAAGCCATGGTGACCTCAACAAAGGAGATTGTAGAAGCTTTTGGAGTTCTTCCATACATGCTATGCAAAGCTGGAATTCAAGATGAAGATGGAACAAATACATTCTAACTTGCATTAATGAAAGACAGCAATTTTGTTTTTGGTATTTAATTACAATTTCAATTTTGGTTTATTTTATTTAAGCCTTGTTTTTAATGGGGATTATGGAGAATTGAAACTCATGTAGGTTACCCTTTTCTCAATAAATCAGCCATTTAATTGTGTCCTTTGGTTTTTCATTTTATCAATTATGTTTAGGGTGTAATGGCTATAAAAAGGCCCCTTTTCTTCCCATTGTGGACAGATTTTGAGGAGTGAATGAATTAGAATTTCTTTAGCTTTGTTGAGAGCTAAGTGTCTTTATTTTTGCAATTTCTTGTGTTTTAGAACTTGCATGCTAGAATCATTCAAGTGGTGTTGATCAAACCTCTTATGGAGTGATTCGAGTCTTGAGTTTAGAAACGAGTTTTCTCTACTCTTGAAAGATCATCAAGGTAAAATTCCTTTCAAAACTTATTCCCTGGGTTGATTCCATGTTGTTTTGAGGTTTTTTGAATATTAGATCTAAAGGTCTTGTTTCTTAACAAGGTTGTTGGACCTAAATTCAAAGGGATTTCTTAACACTTCTTCTCCTGGCAAGCTTCAGATTCTGCTCCTCTAATTCAGAAGATTACCGCTAGGGTGCGTAGTTGGTCTACATGGTCTCTCTCCTTTGTGGGTTGTCTTCAGCTGGTGCGGTTTGTATTACAGAGCTTTTAGGTTTTCTGATCTAGTGTGTTTGTTCTTCTTGTGGGGGGTTTTTCAGAACATTGGTCGTTTCCTCATGGCCTTCCTTTGGCATGGTAGGTTGGAGGGGCAGGGGTTATGAGGGTGTCTTGGGATGAGGTGCGTCTTCCTTTGAAGGAAGGGAGGCTGGGTATCAAGTACACGTCTTCTTGGACTCTAGTTCTTTATGGGTGGCGAGGGTTGAGGCTTATATGCTTCGGGATCGTTCTTTGTGGTTGGTTTGTGAGGATGTTGGTATGTCTTGGTGTTTCCGTGCGATTTCAGGTGTAGGGACTCTCTTTTGCCTCTTATTAGAATGGAGGTGGGGGATGGTCGGTGTTGTTGCATTTGCTGTGATCTGTGGTTACCTAGGGTTCTCTTTTGGATCAGTATGGTGATCGGGTCATCTATGATGCGGCTAGTAGGCGAGATGCTCATCTTTTGAATTTTATTTTTGAGATTGGTTCCTGGTAGTGGCCGTGTACTACTTGGGAATTGAAGAAAATTGCTGGGTTAGTTGAGGGTGTGGAGATTAGAGTGGGGTGTGAGGATAGGTGGGTTTGGATTCCTAAGAGGTCTTGAAGGTTTTCTATCAGAAGTGATTGGGAGGTGTTGAGAATGAGGCGTACGAGGGTGTTGTGGGCTAGTATTCTGTGGTTTGGGGGTAATATCCCTCGACCTCCTTTTGTGAGTGGTTGGCGGTGAGTGATATGAACGGAAGAACCTCAACCATGCAATATGAACATCAAGAATGAGCCATACATGCTGTCCAAGTTTACACTAAGCCAAGAAGAAGAATTATGTGAAGTCAAGTGGAAATTATGAACAACCAAGCATCATTTAGTGAACAAAAACTTCAAGCTACTTCAAATGAGATGTCATCTACTCTAAGATGGTTACATGGAATATAGATGAAAAATACTAATCTCGGATTTATTTTATTTATTAAATGTATTTTTTAGTTTGGAGTCATTTATGTAATTTTATGTTACAATTAGATCATGGCTTATAATGGTCATTAATTATGAATGTTACATTGAAGGCCTCATATAATGTCTAGGGTTAGATTTTGAGGCCTATATAATCCATGTAATTGTCAAAAAATGAGAGATGGAAGAGACCTGAAAAATGTAGAAAAAAAGCCTTTAGATTGCATGTTCAGAATCACTCAGGCTTGACTATCAGATCTTGCTTATGGTGTGGTTTGAAGATCAAGGGTCGATGGGAGCTGTAAGCTTTGTCCGATCCGTGGTTTTTGTCAATCGTCTAAGTAATCCATCGTCTAGTCATTCTTAGGGGCTGAGCTCATTTTGATTTGGGGTACTTGAGTTTGAGATCTAAAGGTCTTGTTTATCGACAAGGTTGTTATATCCAAGTTCTCGAGTCTTCCTAATTAGTGAAGGATTGGCTAGGGACTAAGCTAAAAGAAAGCTCAAAGGCTCTTTTACTACATTTTCAAGTGTCTTCCATGTCTCTTTTTAGAACAATTACATAAGGCATGTGAACTTCCCCGGGACCCAGTACTTGGGCAACCTGCCATATTCCTATGTGCACATAGAGGTTGAGTTGGCTGGTGTGTCGAGTTTTGCTCCGCATCAAGTCAGGGATAATATTGACGTTGAGAGCGTTGAGTTTTTCTCCGTCTCAACTAAGGGAAAAGATTGAAATGCCAAACGGTTTTCTGATTAATTATTTTGATAACGATTCTATATGTTTCAGAATGGATTCACGAGATTGACAAAGTTTTGCGGAAGAACTGTTTTGCTTAATCCTTGTTTTATGGGTATTGTTTTGACATGCCTCTGTTCGAACTAAAGATAGTTTTTACAAAGCCAGTCACTCACGAAGTTTGTAGCTCACGTTTTCCTATTTTATTTTATTTTCCAGGTAGCAAGCGAGTTCGGACGCTTTGCCTATGCGGAAACCTCGTCTGGGCTGTTCTTGATGGAAATGGTTTGGACAGTGAACCTTACAGAAGAGTCAAGGTTGCTGTCTTTACATCTCTTCTCTGGTTAAGAAAGGATAATCCAGGAGGGGGTGTGACACATGCATACTCATTACAAGTTTAACATTTAAAAAGATAGACAAATAAAGCTCATACATTTTGTGTACACTTTTTCTTTTCTCAAGGCATGTATACTCTTTTCTTTTTCCTTAGTCTAAGATTACAAGCTATCATGCATTTCCACTCTCTAACCGGTGGGGCCTTTCGGAGTGACGACCAAATACACCCAACTTAATCCTTTTTTTTTTTTCAGTTAAAGATTCTAATTTAAAGTGGCTACGTGCTCAAGAATATGAGAGATTTTAAGAGGGACTTCAATGAATTTAACTCCAGATAGTGCTATTCTATTTCCATAATAAGTCATTTATCATTCAAATTCGAATCTCATCATGGGCAGTCAACATCAAGGCACACAACCCTAAACAACATTCCCATTAACTTTGAAAGCTCCAAAATTTTCAAATTGACATGCATATGATCATTAAAACCTTCACTAACATGCATAGCAGGATAAGAAAACACCCAAAAGTATGAAAGACACCTCCCACCCGAAACTTAGAATCATGCATTGTCCCCAATGCATAAGAGCATCTAACAAAGAAGGAACAAGCCTAGGAGCAAGTGGAAAGCCACCAAACAGGCTTGGTATAAGGAGTACTTTGTGTGATAAACCAAGTTCTTGAGAGATAAAGCATATGAGTGACTCCAAGATTTATTGAAAATAAAATAGAAAGAAAAGTAAAGAAAGCAATAAAATTGGGTTGCCTCCCAATGTGCGCTTGGTTTAACGTCTTCTAGCTAGACGGGGATCGCGAATCACGGTGGATCCCAAGGTGGTTTCTTCCTTTCATGCTTTGGATCACCTACAACTTTTAGTATTCGCCCACATTGACACTCACAAACATATTCATTAGTATTTGGTGAGTTAGTCAATAATTCATTATCAAATTGGACATCATCTTTACTAATGTAGTCAAGACTTATTAAAGAGTCATTATTCTTAGATTTTAACGGACTCACCACTTCATTTTTAACATGCTTCTCCATAATTTGTTCATAATTCATTATAGGTTTGGGATGCATGCATGAATAACTAGGAGAAATATCACAACTAGAAACATGCTTTATAGGATTTTCTAATTTAACATCAAGCATGCTATTAGTCTTACCATTCAAAGGAGGCTTATCATGCATAGAGTTTTTATTTGAAGAGAAAGGCGATGTTACCTTTGTGCTTGGCTCATGATGCTCATACCTTTCTACATCCGGATGCTTAAGGGTTTTATAAATGTCGAATGTTACCTTTGTGGGTTGGCGGCTCGATGCATGACAGCATAGCTGCATTGAATGGTCTGACACCCGTCAACGATAGCCGACTTAAGCACAGTCAGCTTTTCGAATTCTTGATCTGATAGCAATGTGACAGAATCGCTTCAAATTCCCCCCTAGGCGTTGAGCTAATTGTGTTGCATCGTTTCGATGTCGACACCTTGGAATTGAATATGAGATCAATTTTCACTCATTGCAAAATGATAGATAGCATCCGAACAAAATTTTTTAAAGCAGATAAAAAAATAAAATTACATAAAATAAATTAAAATTAAACCAAATAAAAATCAAATCAAATCAAATAAAATAATGAAAAGAAAGAAAAAAAGAAATAATGTGGGAAGAAAAAAAAAATTAAGACAAAAGCAATTAAGGTACAAAAGTTAGGATGCGTCTCTGGGATATATGTGCTTATTGTCAATGCAGGACGCGTCCATCTTTTCCTCATTCTATCTTTTCTAGGTCAACGGCTACTTTATCTCGTTCAAGGCAGTCTCCATAATATGGCTTCACGATTGACCATTAACTTTGAATGCGTTGGTGCCGTTTTCATTTATCAGCTTTACAGCACCATGAGGAAAGATTTCCTTAATCAAGAAAGGACCAGACCATCTTGTTCTTAATTTTGCTGGAAATAAACGCAGTTTTGAGTTAAAAAGGAGGACCTTTTGACCTACATGCAAAGATTTCTTACTGATGCGTTGATCAGGCCAACGCTTTGTTCGCTCATATTTTTGCGTTCTCATAGGCTTGCAATCTCCATTCCTCCAATTCATTCAATTGAAGCTGACGTGCTTCTCCAACTGCCTTCAAGTCCATATTCAATCTTTTGGCAGCCCACAATGCTCTGTGTTCTATTTCCAACGGCAAATGGCATGTCTTTCCAAAGACCAATGTGTATGGTGACATTCCGAGAGGCGTCTTGAATGCTTTCCGATATGCCCATAACACCTCGTCCAATTTGGACGCCCAGTCCTTTCGAGAGGAGTTAACCACTTTTTCCAAAATAGTTTTCAACTCTCTATTGGAAACTTCTGCCTGCCCATTTGTCTGCGGGTGGTATGCAGTTGCCACCTTATGATGTACACATTGTATTTGATTAGCAACTTAGAAATGATTTTATTAATGAAATGCGTACCTTCATCGCTAATTAGGGCTCTTGGCGTTCCAAATCTCGAGAATATATTCTTATGAAGAAAATTTGAGACTATCACCGCATCATTCTTAGCACAAGAGATTGCTTCGACCCATTTTGATACATAATCCACAGCTACCAGTATATAGTTGTGACCATTTGATGACGGAAATAGGCCCATAAAATCAATACCCCAAACGTCAAAGAGCTCAACTTCTAAGATAAAGGTAAGTGGCATTTCGTCTCAACTTGAGATATTTCCAGTGCATTGACATCTGTCGCACTTGATCACATAGTCCATGGCGTCTCTGAAAAAAGTTGGCTAGAAGTATCTGCTTTGTAAGACATTGGCTGTAGTTCGCTGTCCTCCAAAATGTCCTCCATGGGGGAGTCATGACATTGAGATAGGATGCGTTGATATGAAGTCTCTTGGACGCATAGTCTGAAGATTTGATCCGGCCTTCTTTTGTAGAGTTGGGGATCGTCCCAATAATAGAACTTCGCATCATGCATCAACTTCTTCTTCTGCTGTGCGTTGAAATCTTCGGGAAATTGCTTGCACACCAAGAAGTTAACAACATCTGCATACCATGGCACAGATTCTGTGACTTTTAATACAGCTTCATCTGGAAAGCTTGTGTTAACGTCCAGCTGTTTTCGATTGTGTTCCATATTCTCAAGTCTGGAAAGATGATCTGCCACATTGTTCTCTGTACCTTTGCGATCACTATTTCTGTGTCGAACTCTTGAAGAAGCAAAACCCATCAGATGAGCCTCGACTTGGCATCTTTTTTAGTCATCAAGTATCGGATAGCTGAGTGGTCAGTGTGGATGATGACTTTTGACCCTAGAAGATATGCTCTGAATTTCTCTGTAGTGGTGTACTTCGCTTGGGCTGCATGAAAGTTTTGCTGGCGTAGGCTATAGGATGCAACATTTTGTCTCTGCGATGAACCAACGTAACTCCCATCGCATAGTCGCTAGCATCACACATTAGCTCAAATGGCTGCGACCAATCTAGGGCGATTAAAATTGGTGCTGACACTAGTGCTGCTTTCAGAGTCTCAAACGCCTTGAGGCATTCTTCATCAAACTTCTAGGGTCGATCCTTCTCTAGCAGTGCACTTAAGGGGCGTGCAATTTTTGAAAAGTCCTTGACAAACCTTCTATAAAAGCCTGCACGTCCCAAGAAACTACGAAGTGTCTTTACATTTGTAGGAGGCATGAGCTTCTCCACTGCTTCAATTTTGGCCTGATCGACTTCAAGGCCCTTTTTGGATATTTTGTGACCGAGGACAATTCCTTCGTTCACCATGAAGTGACATTTTTCCCAATTGAGTACTAAGTTGGTGTCCTCGCATCTTTTCAATACTTTCTCTAAATTGGCTAAACATGCTTCGAACGAATTTCCAAAGACCGAAAAATCGTCCATGAATATCTCCACAAATTCTTTTAAAAATTCAGAGAAGATTGCCATTATACACCGCTGAAAGGTGCCTGAGGCGTTACATAGTAAAAACGGCATGCGTCGAAATCCGAATGTACCATAAGGACATGTAAATGTTGTCTTCTCCTAGTCTTCTGGAGCAATCATGATCTGGTTGTAGCCTGAATAGCCATCCAAGAAGCAGAAGAACTCATTTCCTGCAAGTCTATCTAACATTTGGTCAATAAAAGGCAGTGGGAAATGGTCCTTCTTCGTCGCCGCGTTGAGTTTTCTATAGTCCATGTAGATTTTCCACCCCGTGACAGTGCGGGTGGGGATCAATTCGTTATTCTTGTTTGGGACTACAGTTATACCTCCTTTCTTGGGAACGCATTGCACAAGACTTACCCATTTACTATCGGAGATGGGAAAGATTACGCCTGCATCCAACCATTTAAGTACTTCTTTCTTGACAACTTCTTTCATTGCTGGGTTTAGCCACCTTTGGGGCTCGATGGATCCATCTTTTCCTTCTTCTAGACGAACTTTATGCATGCAGTATGTGAGGCTTATCCCCTTGATATCAGCCAACGTCCATCCAACAGCTCGGATGTGCTTTTTAAGAATGATTAGCAAAGCTGATTCTTGATTAGGGGACAAAGCAGCTGAGATAATAACTGGAAGAGAGTTAACTTCTCCTAAGTAAGCATACTTCAGGTGGTTGGCAACACTTTTAACTCGAGTTTTGGCGCTTCTTCCAAAGATGGTTTTGTTCGTTGGTTGGTCTGATTCGGTGTCAAGGATTCAAAAGAAGAATGGACCACGACACAACATTGTTCAGGCTGCTGTGCGTCCAGATTTGCAATATTTTTATCATTTTCTTCTTCAAGCAACATTCTATGGGACTCATCCTCTGTGTCGAGGTTTTGGCAGGTCTCCTATTCTCCTATATACTCTAACACCTTAAAGACGTTGAAAATCACTTCCTGATCATTAACTCTCATAATGATCTACCCTTTGTGGACGTCGATGAGTGTACGACCCGTCGACAGAAACTGGCGTCTAAGTATGATAGGGACGTCCTCGTCTGCTTCATAATCCAGGATAATGAACTCTGCAGGGAGAATGAATTTGTCTACCTTTACCAACACATCCTCGATCCTTCCTTCAAGATGCACAACGGATCGATCTGTCAATTGTAGGGTAACTATTGTTGGCTGCGATGCGATCCCCAATTTGTTGAATACTGACAGGGGCATGAGATTAATGCAAGCCCCTAGATCACACAAGGCTTTTCCTATGTAAACCCCTCCGATGGAACAATTAATGGTGAAGCTCTCTAGATCTTTCATCTTTGTGGGGACACATTCACAGACCATGTCACTGAACTCTTGCGTTAGAGCTATGGTCTCATATTCACCCGTTCCTCTCTTTTTAGACAGTATGTCCTTGAGGAATTTAGCATAAGTGGGCATTTGTTCCAACGCTTTCACCAGCGGGATGTCGATGTGCAGCTATTTAAGTACATCCAAGAAGCGTTTGAACTGCCTCTCATTGTTTTTCTTTCTTTTTAACCGCTGTGGATAAGGAGGCGTTTGCAACTCGACTGACACGCTTGTTGATGCATCTTTCCCTGTTGAACTTCTTTGCATGTCAGCTTGTTTTTGTTGTGTTGAATGGTCAGATTCAATGGTGGGATTGGAACGATGAATTGTTGGTTGAGAGTTCTCTGGTTGGTTTAAGTGATTTTCAGTCTCGTTAGCTAGAGTTTTCTTCCCTGAGCGGGGAAGTTCAGTCATGGCTCTTCCACTTCGCAGTGTCACAACTTGACACTATTCTTTTCCTGAACTACCCGTACCGCGTGGGGCTTCTGTGTTGCTCGAAAGAGATCCTTTCTGCCGAGTCTTAAGCTCTCCAGCGATCTGGCCAATCTGAAGCTCTAAATTCCTGATGGACAATGCCTGGGTTTGCATCAAGGCGCCGTTCTTCTGCATGTATTCCTTCAGAAGAGCTTCCATTGATGATGATGGACTAGGCGTTGATTGATGTGGATTTTGCCTCTGATGTCCATGGGATAATCCAGATGATCCACCCCTTTCATGCATGGGCGCACCTTGCTGCTCAGGCTGGCAGTTACCACCCCATGAGAAATTCGGATGATTCCTCCAACCAGGGTTGTAGGTATTGGAATACGGGTTGTTTCGTATGAAGCATACAGATTGAGGGTTCTGTGGACATACCTCATACGTATGCGGCTCCTCGCATCCAACGCATCCTGAGACGTTGAGTTGATTCATTGCGTTAACTTGGCTGCCGCCTCCTGTATTTGACAGATTTAGGGCCATAGTCTGCAACAAGTTAGTCATCGCGGTGACTTGAGCTTGTAACACAGCAACACTATTATGCTCTGATGCTCCTGACGCATTGTTTTGCCTGCAGCCAAATCAGCTATATCCTTAGTCCTCCCAATCTTCATGATTTCTTGATATTCTATCAAGAATTTCCTTGGCCTCGGTATAAGTTTTATCAAGTAGTCCTCCCGCTGCAGCAGCATTTGCAGCGGTCTCGATCAAGCCATCATAGAATATCTCCATTTGAACACAATCAGGAAAACCATTATGCGGACAGTTTCTCACCAATCTCTTAAATCTTGCCAAAGCATCCTTCAGGGTTTCTCTGTCTTTTTGTTGAAAATTGGCGATATCTCTTCTTCTTCGAGCATTCTCCGTCGGTGGGAAGAACTTTTTCATAAACTTCTCTATCATTTGGGTCCAAGTAGTGATCTCAACTGGTTCCAAAGAATATGCCCACTGTCTCGCCTCATCCAACGTCAATCGGATGTCATCTGCACTTATGTTTGGGATGACAGATTTCGATGAAGCTTTGTAGGTGAGCATGAGGGTCCACACCGGGTGACCCCCCAAACTGACCTGCTGTTTGTAGCATCTGAAGCATGACTGGCTTCATTTCAAATCTTGAATCTTGAGACGCGGGTCGCATATTTCCAGGTGAAAAATTATATATGATTGGCGACGCGTAATCCCTCATCGGACGGTTTCGATCATGTGCCAATAGAATAGGATGGGTTTGTTAATCAATCTGCAACTGAGCTTGAAGCTGTGCTTGGGCTAACGCATGGTTCATTGTTTCGTCCTGTCTGTTGTTACCCCATTATTAGCTCTCAAAGGCTGATTGGCGTTGTTTGCTTGATTTTCCATTTTCTTCTCTCTGTAAAGTTGTTGCCGCCTTTGAAATGCCTTATTTCTTTTCTGAAAGGTTCTCTCGATCTCAGGGTCAGAAATGAACGCAGGATGTTCCTTGTTCCTAAACTGTCAGGTACGTCTTCGGCTAAACGCTCTGTATGGCCCAAGATTGAGATTTTCTGCATAAATTAAGAAAATATTTCAAAACCTAAATTATTAATTCAAATCCCCGGCAACGGTGCCAAAAACTTGTTGTTTTTCGATTTATACTGAGTTTCTTAGCTTGTTGCACAAAAATAGATATGATAATTTCCATACAAAGATGCGTGATAACTTGTAGAAATACAAGCTATTATAGTCATTATTTGATTTAATTAGAGTAACTTTGGAGTTAAACGTATTATTTTGGTAGTTGAATGATGAAAAATGTATCACCATGCGTTGGCACTACTTACAAAAGAAAATGCCTGAAAAACGATGAGCTTTTCTGTTCCTAACTCTGGGTTACGAAGAAAAGAAGTGCAAACAACCAAGTACGAAGAGACGAAGCTGCTGCGAGAACAAGTGGAAAACCATGCGTCGAGCCTATGCGTTGAGACCATGCGTCGATGAAGAAATAGACGCATGCACAAATAGCTGTCATGTCATTATGAAAAAGAGCAACAACCTATCAGATCATGGCATAACAAATAGGCTGACAAATCTAAAAAGTGTATGCAGCGTGGCTGAAATTTAATGCAAAGGTGTCAAGTCATCATGATATCAACCTTTTGACGCCTATAAATAGCCCAAAAGCTTCTCCGAGAAAAAGGAGGAGAGAGAGAGACCAGTTCAAGAGGCGAAAGCTCTGCACTAATTCTCCCTCACCATAACCAGCCTCCATTTCGAGCTCTTTTGAGAGAAGAATTCTGAGCACCTTCAGAGTCATCTTCCAGTGATTGAGAACCTTCACCCTATGGCATCTATGTATCAGATAGCAACCATCTCAAGCCTCCATGAAGCAAGACGTTGCCAATGGCGGCTTGATGCCCTTCATTTCTGTTTTATTCCCATTTCTCTCCTTCTTGCTTATATTTTGTTAATGACATTCGAGAGAATGACTTATTTTCTTAATATAAGTTTGATTGACTATTATCTTCCATTTATTTTCGTATTAAACACCTTACACATGTTTGAATGCTAAATGAGTTTGATGTTAAAAGTTAGTTTTTCTTGAGCAATCCTGAGTATATTACATCTTGATTAATGCATATTTTTAACTTGCATAACTTTGTCTGACAAACACAAGTAGTAAGCATGACTGTCGAGCTTGAGAGAGTGGATAGTTAATCTTTAGCATTTATTAAGACTAGATGAGTTGCAGAGATGTAGTTCATCTTTTGCCAATGCAAACTACCATGCGTCTTAGAGATAAGATTAATGTGGCGTCGAAACATCGAGAGATGGATTCACAAACGCAGTTTGTAGGTATGTAATTGTACTTAGAAGGTTTAGGTAACAACTAGCTCTTGCGTTAACTCTACTCCTATCGCATGGTTCATTTCATTCTCAACGCATGCTATCTGACATTAAATGACATATGACTAACCATCGCCGCATCCACCTCATTATTAGTAGTAGGAAAATCATCATTCTTTATGTATAGTTTTACACATACAACCAACAAATGCACATATTACATGTACAGATCACCGCATAGTCAGGCAAATAATCTCAACGCCTAGTTATTACAAATCCCTGCGTTCGACCCTAGACTCACCGGAAACCTATAAATACTTATACTTGGATCTTTATAGGAAAACTTGCTTAATCTTGATCACATTTTTAGAGTAATTCTCGACGCATCCTTGTACGAAAATGTTAAAATCTATTTTTGTGCAACAAGCTAAGAAACTCAATTCAATTTAATTAAGAAATTCATCTCAAACAATGCGTCGAGAATTACTCAAGTATGATCATGATTAAGCAAATTTTCCTATAAAAAGCCCAAGTATAAGCTCTTATAGGTTTCCTGGGGAGTCCAGGGTCGAACGCAGGAATTTGTAATAACTAGGCATTGAGAATAGATGCATGACTATGCGATCAACTATACAAGTAATATGTGCATGAGTTGTATGTGTCTAAAACTATACATAAAAAATGAATAAAATTTTCTACAAATAACAATGAGGTGGACGCTGCGATGGTTAGTCAAATGTCGTTTAGTCAGATAGCATGCGTTGAGAATGAATGGAACCATGCGATAAAACTATAGTTAACGCAGAAGCTAGACGAAAAACTTAAACCTATTTAAGTATTAGTACATACCTATAAACTTAGTTTGTGAATCCATCTCTCGATGTTTCGATGCCACAGTAATCTTATCTCTAAGATGCATTGTAAGTTTGCATTGGCAAAAAAAATGAACTACATCTCTGCACCCATCTAGTCTTGATAAATGCTAAAGATTAACTAGCTACTCTCTCAAGCTAGACAGTCGTGCTTACTGCATTTGTTTGTCAGACAATGCTATGCAAGCTAATGATATGCATTCATCAGGATGTAACAT
>QLSR01000323.1:0-34226 GCA_031780015.1 Citrullus colocynthis
AAAAAAAAAAAAAAAAAAAAAAATTGTTAAACACAAAGATGATAGTTCATGAACTATAAACGTAACTTAACCTATATATAAATAAATCAAGGTTAAAAATACTATTTCAGTCACTGTGCTCTAGGTTTTGTTTCATTTTTGTCTTTAGTATTTATACTTTCAATAAATCTTAAATTAATTCCTACAAAGTTATTTTTTTAATTGAAATTAGTTAAATAATAATAATAATAATAATTTCCATGAAAAAAGGCATTATGACAATTTAGAAATAATATGCCCATAAATACTAAGATTGTGTTTAGAATACATTTTCAAGTGTCTAATTTAAAAAATAAGTCATTTTGAAATAAATACAAGTTTTCAACAACCACTCAAAATGAATTTTAAAAGTCACTAATGTTTTTATTTTAAATCATTCTTATAAAAAAAATGTTTAAATGAGAATAAAATTTTTAAAAACATCTATTTTTTAAGTTTATGCAAACAAACCCTAAATTATTTGAAAAAATAACAAAAATGAAAACTAACTACATAAAACTAATTTAAGATTTGTTAAAAGTAACACTACCATTAAACAATTAAAAGTACAAAAAGATAAAATATATATATATATATATATATATATTTTAACCAAAAATTCAATCAATAGGAAAAAGAACTTAGAAATGGAAATATTAGAAAGAAAAATGGGGAAGAGAGAGAAACAGCACATTGTTTTGTTACAAAACAGACAACTTTGTGTCATCGTTTTGTGTTTTTTTCTTTTTTCTTTGTATTTAGTCAACGGAATAATATAGAGAATATCCTATCTGTATCCCATTTACTCATAGTCAATTTTTTTCATTAGATTTTCATTTCATTTATGTCCATTCGAAATATTATATTTTTAGTTTTTAAATTTTGAGTTTAATTTTAATTTTAATGTAAATCTGTTTATGAAAAGTAATTCTTCAAAAAATCAGCTAAAATCGAAAATTCCTTTTATCTCATACTACTTTTTCGATACATAACCTAATGGTATAAAAAGTAGTCTCAAGTTAATTATATTTGTTATTATTTGCTTGTATTCCATAATAGTAATGTATTGTCAAATCCGTCTCCAAACTTGTAATCTAACTAAAGAAAGTAGGGTGTTCAATTTGATTGTGGTTGAAAATTACGTAGAACCCTCCACCTTTGTCGTTATTATTATCGTTACAGATGTTGAAAATTAATTTTTTTCTATGACATATATCTAAACTAGTTATGTTGTGTTTAAGTTGGTCGTAAGTTTTCTTTTTTAATATTTGATTTTCAAAACTTTTGCTGTTTTAACTTAAAAATGACTATTTATTCCCATTTTCTTAATTTTTTTTCCTTCCTGTTGTCAGATGGTCTAATTTTTTTATTTTTCCTTTTTTTAAGTAGAAAATATAAGTGGGGAGAATTTGAATCTGGGACACAGTGATACTAATTACTACCAATTTAAGTTTTTTTTTTTTTTTTTTAAAAAAAAACAAGAGAATACATAAATTTAATATCAATAATTGAGCTAACCTATGTCTTTTCCAATTTAATGACCAAACAACTTGTACCTTAAAATAAAGCATACATTAAATTTAATTACTAAAAGTTAGGCCGTTTACACAAAATTAAGATCGAATTATTGTTTTTTTTTTCTATTTTTGAAATAAAGTTAAATTACAATGTTAATCTATGAATTTTCTTACTTATCCCTAATAGATTGTTGAATATTAAAAAAATGTATAGTAGCTTTCTGACATATTTATTATATAAACAAATATATATTTAAATTATCAAATTTATTAAACATAAAATTGATTTATTTATTGATTCTTCAATCTTTTAGATTTGTAGAATTTAAAAAAAAGAAAAATATTTGGGTGTATCCCAACTTGCACCCGTATTTGTATAGTCCACCCAAGTGTCTAAGTACCCCGTACAAATTGTCATTGCAAGTTTGTATTTTATTTTCTTTTTTCCTTGATAAAAAGATATTATTTAAATATTTTTTACTTGTTTAGTAACCATTTAATTTTTTGTTTTTGTTTTTGAAAATTAAGCCTATAAACAACATTTCTTTCTTTGTTATCTCATTTTTCCTAATGGTTTAAAAAACCAAGCCAAATTTTGAAAACTAAAAATAAGTAGCTTTTAAATTGTTTTTGTTATTGGATTTTGGCTAAGAATTCAAAACTGGTGTGCTCGAGAAAGATGGTAAAAAATGGAGAAGAAAATAGGCTTAATTTTCAAAAATAAAAAACCAATAACAAGACAGTTAACAAATGAGGCCTTAGAGATTTATTTGTCTAATTCTTAAAGCTTAAAAACATATAAGATATAAATAGAAAGGTGACTGATAATTTAACCTAAACTTACTAAAATTAACTATATGAGACTCCTTTTAGAATTTTACTAAATTAAAGGTTTTTTTTTTTTTTTACTAATTAATACAAATTTAAGTTTTTTTTTTTTTTTACTAATTAATACAAATTTAAGTTTTTTTTTTTTTTTACTAATTAATACAAATTTAAGTTTTTTTTTTTTTTTACTAATTAATACAAATTTAAGTTTTTTTTTTTTTTTACTAATTAATACAAATTTAAGTTTTTTTTTTTTTTTACTAATTAATACAAATTTAAGTTTTTTTTTTTTTTTACTAATTAATACAAATTTAAGTTTTTTTTTTTTTTTACTAATTAATACAAATTTAAGTTTTTTTTTTTTTTTACTAATTAATACAAATTTAAGTTTTTTTTTTTTTTTACTAATTAATACAAATTTAAGTTTTTTTTTTTTTTTAACTTTAGTTTACACTTCCCGTTGTTCGTAAATTGATTTTAAAACCTATCTTCCTTTTGAATCCAATATTATCTTAAATTTTGGTAATGCTGTTATTCAAATTGCGATTGCAATTTGCAACTTTTAATTTCATATTAGGTCTATAGCTGGCTTACAGCAAATTGCCAATACAAAACATTGAATATATATATTGATTGATTGAATGTTCATAACCATATGGTTTAGCTTTGACTAATTTTGATCTAATCCAAGTGACCTTTTAAATGGTGAAAGTTTGGCTTGGCTGATGGAACCTTTTTTTTGGTCCAACAATTGAAATAAAGCTACAATCGAATCGCCAACTGATAATAATCGACGACCAAAACGATGCCTCATTCATTGAATCTCAAGTGTTCAATCCTGTAAAAACCATTCATGAAGAAAAATTAAGGGAAATCTGTGAGATATGACATAAAAGATGAAGGATAATCTGTTTTTCCTGTTGGAATTATTCTCTCCTCTCCTCCTCTAACTTTAGTTGGCTTTGAATTCTTAAGAGTAAGAGAGAAAGAAAGTGTATTATGTTCAAATGCTTTGATGTGATTAAATGAAGCAGAAAAATCTTACCCTTCAATGTTGTATACTTTTTCTAAAATGAATCTTACTTCTACACTATTTGAAACATGAAACTCGGTTTCAGACATGTACCTTCTCCAGCGTCGTAGATTTCAATCGCTATCAGTACAACACAAGTCAATTTAAAATGCAAATCTCTCACTTTTCGCGCTTTTTCTTAATATATAAATATACATATATACTGAGTTGAACTCAGAACTCTCTTCATGGTTTGAAGAGGCCTCTTATCTATCAATCCTACTACTTTGTATCAGAACTAACAAGCATCAAGCAGAAGCCGAACAAAATGTCATCGAGGTCTGATGGTTGGCATGACATCACTGATGAGATCGCTCCCCGAAATGCTTCCTGATGCAAACTGGTCCCGGGTGATGCAGGCCGTTGATGCCGGTGAGGATGGAAGCCTGGCACTTGATCTTGTGGACAAGTCTGAATACAAGGTGCCGCTATCGTCGGGCATCATGTTTAGTATGTTCTCCAGCTCCCTCACCACAACCAGCATCGACGGCCGTTCTTCTGGATGGTCATGGCAACAACTGAGGGCTAAAGCGACAAACCTCTCTAAACACTCAGATGCGAAAGAACCCAAACTGGTGTCTACAATTGAAAGAATTGTTCCCATTTGATGTGCCAATTTTACCTGATGTAAACATAACATGTTAAAATAAAAAGATATATAAAAATAAATAAATAATAAATAAATAAATAACTTCTCTAAAAAAGGAAAAGAAAGGAAGAAAAAGCTAAAACTACAGTTTTAGTTCATGTAATTTGCGGTTCTTAACCCTTCAATCTCTTTTTTTAATACTGAAACGAAAATTTCTTTACACCACTTAGAGGCATTTGGGGCAAACAGCGGAGTTGTGAACTCTAAAGGGTTGTGAAATCTGAGAAGTTCTGAACTTTTAGGACCAACAATGTAAGAAATTATTAAGGCATAAAATTGATGTTTTTTCGGTTGTGGAGCCAACAAACTCCTTCGACCAAACAAAGAGTAGAGTTCACGACTCCACTCATCCCAATTCCTTTGGCCAGACGCCCCCATAGTTCTTACGACTTTCTGAACATCATATCTGTTTACTTCTCATTAAAGTAGTTAAGAAAAAATGAAGCCACTTTTAAAATTTGTATTATGTGCAACTTATCTTGTGAATGAGACTATTTGTGCACTTCGAAACAAGGAAAGTACATGGCATATATATTAGAACTAAGTGGAAGGTTAAGGAATCAAAATTGAAATATAAGCCCAAAAAAGGAAGATGCATGAGAAAATAGTGAGCTAGTGCTGATGCCTAATGCAGTTGTTCAAACCAATTGAATTCCAAAGATATCTACTGTGGAAGCGTTGGCTGACTGATGATTATGAAATCCATGAACATCCATGTAAGCAAGGACAAAGTTTTAAGTAAGAAAATGAGGGGTAGAAGGCGACTGGTAAATGGTGAAAGGAAATATACCTCACGAACGATGTTTTTGCCATGCGAAATAGGGTGCATACCCGTCAAGAGCTCCAAGAACACAACTCCTAGGCTATAGACATCACTTTTGTCTGTCAGTTTACGGGTTAAAAAGTACTCTGGATCAAGATAACCCTGCATAATACATAAAACACTCAGAAAAGCTAACAAACAACTTAATATAGTATTCATTCCAGATGAACAAGAAATCATCACAGGAAATTCCCATAAATTTTGGAATGCTTTATGAAGATCATGTTCGTCAAGATAAACTTACAGGGGTACCCTTCACAACAGTAGATATATGTCCAGGAACATCCCCCTCGAAATCCAGATCAGGAGCAAGACGTGACAATCCAAAATCAGCCACTTTGGCCGTGAACTTGGCATCGAGGAGTATGTTTCTAGCTTTGATATCTCGGTGAAATATAGGAGGATTTGCTTCAGTGTGGAGATACAGTATACCTTTAGCTGAACCCAGTGCAATTTGTAGTCTCATACGAAAATTCAGATTTACTGTAGTGTTACTTTTGTCTGCCATGGAACAGTAGAGGTTAATGGTGCAACTAAAATATTAGATACAAAAGAAAAACTCAAATAGTATTATGGCATCATTCCATAGAATATATATAAAAGCAAGCCGCTGTATCAGGAATAGGTGAACAATGTTCAGAACATTTTGTTGCACACAAAAGAAAAAGGTAAAGAATTCTTATTTCCCCATCGGATATTTTGAGAAGAAATATGTATTTTATCAGGAAACTAGTAATTTTATTTGACCAAAACAATATGAAACAAGGGTAATGACATTCGTCCAACTAGTTTTAACCCCTATGCACAGAGGCCTTGCGGAAAAATGAATATCATAATTAACTCAATGTCTATATTATCAGCAGTCAAGTCTCATTCTTAAGATAATTTGAAACAAGTAAATACAATTTATGGATCTATGAGGCCAGACAGGAAACCAGGATAATTTCTAGTCCCAAGAGGATTTGTAATCAAGCATATAATGGTGGCCACGAGCATAGATAGGGTTCAGAAGAAATACAATATTTGCTCAGGCCATTACCAGAAAACTCAAAACCAGAAAGCCAGTCCCGCAAAGTACCATTCGGCATAAACTCGTAAACCAGCATCTGTAGAAAGATAGAACAGAAAATAAATCACTGCAGAAATCAAGGAAATGCATAGCAACATCTTCCTGATGCATGTGCTCCCTATTAGAAGTACTTCCCAGAATGAGTTCCCTTTCTGAAGCCAACTTACTACTTTGCCTTCGATTTATAGAAATCATGAAAGAACCGTGCAGACTTCAAAATTGATATTAAGCATATGTGAAGAGGGCTACCGGATATGATTTGATCACACGACACGATAAGCTCAAAGTCTAACATCATAGGACCTAAATAAAGCAACATAAAGTGAGCAACATACTTGTTCCCCTTCTTCATCACAATATCCGATTAGGGATACTAAGTTTCGGTGATGCAATCGTGATAAGAGTTTTATCTCCGTCAAAAATTCTTTTTGGCCTTGTAAAGATCCTTCTTCTGCACGCTTGATGGCTACAACTAAATTATCTGATAGTATGCCTTTATAGACCTTGCCATAACCACCTCGGCCAACTTGAGTTGAGCAGTTGAAATTTCCAGTAGCCAATTGCACTTCTTTGAATGAAAATGCTTTTACACCATCAATTTTCAGACCAATCGTTGAAGCTGCAACAAAAGAAAATTTCAGAGCACTTAATGTGACACTTATCCAGAGTTTAATTTGATCGTCCATTCTACCAACTTACAGAGATTTTTCCTTGACAAAACCTGATGGTATCTAGAATGCCTAGTGACTAGAAGTACGGTTACTGCTACGATCAAAAGAATACAAAAAACAGATCCAACTATAATGGCTGCCAGGATGCCTGTACTAATGCCCATCTTCTCTGTCTCGAAAATGACTGCACTGATAAACTTGTAAGGTTAAATTTAAATATAACTGCAACAGAAAAATCAATGGAAAAAAGGATAATAATAAGTGAAACTCATAGTTTCAAGCCATTAGAAATATTCATATGTATTAAACAAAATGACTGCCAGCGTTATAGAGGTAGTGACACCAACATATACTTAGATATGATTCTTCTTAGATAACATTCTGATATGGCAAAATATGTTAGAGCATAGATAGGCTCATCTCAGTTGATGAGACACACACTAAGTCACCAATGTCCTTAGATATTGTGGACCTCTAAATTTATACAATTGACTTTAATAAAATTAGACTCTTATTGCTTGTTAAATAAAAATTGAATGAAACTTTTGAACTTAAAAGTATCTTTCCATTTTCATCTTATGTAAAGGATTTGGCATGTTTCTCTAAACGAGATGCCGTTCTACACTTGGTAGAAATTTAAAAAGAGAAAATATCAGAGTATAGAAAAGATGACCAACTACTAAGGACTCAAGTATACAAAAGAAGAAATGTTCACATTAGACTAATACTAACTCACAAGACCAGTTAAACAACACATTAATTGGTGTACTCCCCATTATTTAAAAGGAAGATCGCAAAAAAAAAAAAATATACCAGTCTGAAAACGGTCAGGGAGTGTGAAGTTGAGAAGCTCGTATGGGCCAAACACGTCATTTGGGGTAAAATTCCATGACATAAATTGTTCTGTAATGAGAAATATCTCAGTTATATCCAATTTATGAGTGCCACTATCAAATGATGGAAAAAGCTTCAGATACATCCTCAGGCGAGCTCCTTCCCAATCGTATGAATCGATTAACAGTTGGTGCTTATTCAAACCTAGTTCCTTTGTCAGATACACTTCAAATAAATGCATGTATGGAGGAAAGTAGGAAAAACTTGGACTCTTCAGCCTATATCCAATCCCAAGGGGTGATGCACAAAAGCATGGGTCAGGAGTGTCTGGCACTAATTCAAAGAAACTGTCCGTTGGACAACTGCTAACCGGACATGTTTTACTGGAATTCCTTGAGCTTGTATGAAGCCCATCCACTACCATTTTTGATGTACAGAACTGGTCAGAGTTTTGTCCGCTCAAATTTTGGCAGATTGGATTTCCTCCAAGCCTACAGAACGAAAGATGGTTGAATGAGGATTATAGAAAGCAGGTTTCTGAAAATAATAAGCCAAATAACTCTTTCAAGTCCTAACATAGTAAATACGATTACCAACGATGAAAAATTACAACTTGGACATCTGAAATTCTAAATTCCACACATACATATAATACATGCAGAAACTTACATTTTGTAGGCAAGAGACGTTATTAAAAAACAAACACAGTCATAGATTTACAATATATATTTAAGTGTATATTAGACATCAATTAAATTTCTGATGACAAAGATAACTCAAGCTCATCTAAACAGGGCATATGAACGGTACTTTTATGATAGCACCTACAGTTAGATGTGGCCAACGCATAAATTCCTGCCTAAAAAAGATAATCTAAAATCAAGGAAAAAGCTTTCATCACTATAGGGCATGAAAATATTTGTAATTGCAAAAATGGAGACTGGAGGTAACAAAAGCCAAAGTCTCTGGAATAGGATACATGAGAAATTCCATTAGCTTGTGGAAATTTTTTGTGGGCTTAGTTCTTTTTATGCCTTGTATAAAAGTTGTTATAAGAAAAAACATGAGAAATTCCATGGGCTTTCATTGGACATTGAAAACAATTAAAGAACCAGAATTGAATAAAGTGAATACCTTAGGGTGACATTAGCAGGAGGGTTTGTGCTTCCAGAAATGTCAGAGAACGAATTGTTCCGGAGATCGCTGGATTCAAAAACAGAGAGGTGATCATTCATAAATCATGAACGAATTTATTTTATAAATAGAAACGACTCATATTTCAATCCATAGAGTACAGCATTTTATGCTTAAAAAAGGAAATAGAACTCCAAGAAAGTTGAAAACTCCTATCCTATTTTTTGCTCAAAGGATTTACAGTGTAAGTCGAGCACTAGATTCGAAGGACATTGTCTCCCATAGAGCAGAAGGTACAGAACCATTCAGAAAATTATTCTCAAGTGACCTGCAAGGAAGAGAAATTGATAATGCTGAATTATATTAAGTGACAACAGCAAGAAAATGCTGCATTATTAAATCACTGAGATGAAAAAATGTAACTAAGATGCTTTGACAAGCATAGCCATTTTGTCATGCAAGCATTTATAAGACCATGCATAAGAACCAGATACACAATCTTACAGTTTCTGGAGGATAGGAAGATTGGAGAAACTTCTGGGTATAGATCCATTCAGCTGGTTGTTCGACAAAATTCTGCAACATCAACAAATTTGTTAAGCATGAGAAAACTCATCAGAAAATCTTAGACAAAATGTAACTTTTCACCAAAGTTAAGTGAACATCTGTGTCTGCATGACCATGATACTTTTGTAAAAACATGCTATTCAAAATTAGGTTAGATTTCCAACAAACTGAAAGCCTAAAATGAGAGGACATGCAAGTTAATTGATAATGAACACCAGTCATTGACATACATTGTTGTCATCCTAGAAGAGAGGTTATAAGGTGGTATGGGTCCAGTAAAATGGTTCCAGCTAAGATCTCTGTAGAACAAGCAAGGTAACAAATACCATAGCTATGATCATTAGCCAAAAAGAAGAAAAGAAAATACAAGATTTACTGAAACAGAAGTAAACACCTAAAGAGGACAACTTACAAGTAACTGAGGTTTGCTATCTTGCTAAAATTAGGAATCGGTCCCTCCAAGCCACAATTCCTCAGACTTCTGGGAGAACCATATCGGTGGTAGAGAAGAGCATTAGCACCCATTGAGAATATTCGTGAAGCCAATTTCTTTTGGTTGTTACCTCTTTTGATTTAAAGCAAAAAACTTGGAATGTCTTCAAAAGCATAGGAAATATCTTCATGATTTACATTCCAAAACATGTATGTTTGTGGAAAATACAATAATAAAATATTAAAATCTTAATGGACCACCTTAGTGAGTAAGGTAAAGGCAAACAAATACCACTTTTTTTTTTTTTTTTTGTTCTTTTTTTAAAGGGAAACGAAATTTTCATTGATTTAATGAAAAGAGCCAAAAGCTCAGATTACAAGGAATCATAGTAGTCTAAGCAATTAAAATGCAAGATGTGGGGATCAGCAGGCGCACCCGGTTATCTCAACTATGTTGACACCACCATAGCGCCCTCATCACATTCCAAAAGTTACAAAAGAGAGAAGGCAAAAACTATGATTGATGTTAAAAGGCATGCAAGTAAGAATTAACATAAATCCTTTTTCAAAAAGAGAAATTATGAACATCATTAGATATTACAGTCATTCTATTGCAAAGATATAGAAATGAATCACGTGGAAGGAGAAAACTGAAAGAAACACCAAAAAATTACAACTTACAATTTCACTAATTTAGGAAAATCTTCATAAGATGCCGGAATTTCACCTTCGAAGTTGTTATTATCAAGTTGCCTGCCAAAGGCAGTATAGAGGTGAGAAAATATACATATACAAACACACATATATTAAAAAAAGAAACATTATGGAAATTATATGGGATTGTTTTCCTCGTCAAGGCAAAACACTTGCAGCTAACAAGGGTAAAATATTAGCGTAGATACATCTGAATAATTTTTCCTTCCATACTAAGTAAAATACTACAAAGTTAAAGAGCAGATAACAACCCATGACAATGTGATCAATTAATAGGATGTCTAGGAGATGACATGGCATCTTCATCTCCCCCACCCTCCTTCACCGTTGATAGGAAAACCTCTTCAATAGAAGCCTCAAATGGAATTAGGATCACTGAAGCATCTAGGCTCAAGTTCATTACATAAGAAAGAATCCTGCTCTTGCTAACACTCTACTTTTTCTTCCTTGATTGAATCACCTTTGAACCAAAAGTTTCTTAACAAGCCCCAATTGTTTGAATATGATCTTTGGGTGGAGAAATTTTCTAACCGGAAAGGTCATTTTGCAGAGATCACCAAGCTTCAGATTAATGGAGGATTAAACAAACTTATCTTGCCTGGTGGAATCAACTAATCAGTTGGAAAGGCTTCTTTTCTCTTTTAAATGTTCCACACACACAACCCATCATCAAACAACAGACCAACTCCATTTCTACATCATTATCTTACAAAGATGTCCTCCATAAACGCACAGTTTCTTGTGAACAGAAAATACCCCCACCTCCCTGTTCGACACTTAACACTCTGCCCTCTTCTTCTCCTCCCCAACCTAGCTAGTCACTTTCCAAAATATTCACCAAGAAAAGGAAAGGTCTTCAGAAAAAACTCTTCCACTAGTCTACCATGGAACAACAAATGCTGAAGTACCACTTCCATCATAAAGTAGCGTCCCTTATTAAGAGCCGTTCTAACACAAAAAGTCTCTCAAATCCTATCCCAAATTTTTGTGCATGTGATTGATGACCTCCAATGCTAATTTAGTAGGAATACACTATTGCATGCTGAAAACAACAAACAAAGAATATTTATCTTAAATGCTCAAACCAAATACCTTGCTCTTTCAAATAAGAAAGCTACTCCTTAATTTACTTTCATCCAGAGATCTTCCCTTTCCCACTGATCTCACCCAGAACTGTTCTTCCTTGGTGCTTGACCCTTATTGATGTGCATTTTGTGAACGGATCTCAGGATATCAATCAGAATTTTTGGAGGTGTCTGTTCAATTGTGAATTGTCCTTTTATGCGTTGTCTTAGGCCTTCAAAGGGATTGTAGAGCCATGGAGGAGTTTGCTTTGTAAATTCTTTTCATGGAAAAGACAAGCATTTGTCACAGGCCATTTTCTTAAAAAGTGGATGTTTTATGATGTTGAGGAGCACTGTGCACTTAATTGCCTCTATGTGAATCTTAGTGTATAGGGTTTTTGTGATTTTTGGTTACTTCTAATTGTAAGCCATCGGATTTTTTTTTTTTTTTTTTGCAATGTTGACACCTCTTGGTGGTCTTTAAGTGGTGTGCTTGTACGGTCTTATAATATAATTGTTGAGAAAGCAGATAAACAGTGAAAGAAAACATAATATAAAGTTTTGAATGTGCTATAAGCAACTTGCCTATATGACAAAAGTGAACTTACAGAATGTGTAGCATTGGCAAGGTCGAAAATTCTGGTGGCAGTGAACCCGACAAGTTATTGTTATCCAAAAGCCTGTAATGAACACGAAAATTAATAGGAACCATGCCATCTCATTTCCATGTACACACATTTGTGGATAAGAAATATTTTTACTGATCACCTCCATACATATCAACAAACATAAATACTCACAAGTGAATAAGCTTGGGTAATTTGGAAAGCTCAGATGGAATTTCACCACTTAGTGTGTTGTTATTGAAGTGGCTGCAAAGTAAATGAAGAAATAGGAAATTAGATTTTTTATAAATAAATAACATAAAATAAACAAAAAACAAAACAGTTCTTTAAGTCAACTTGAAACGAAAAGGAAATGAAGAGATCCACTCACAGGTGCTTCACACGGATCAAGTTGGCATATGATTTTGGGATAGGCCCAGAAATTTGATTCTGATCTACTTGGAAACGGTTGAGATTTGTAAGATTACCAAGCTCATCCGGAAGAGAACCAGATAGTTTATTTCCATTTAGGAGTCTGTGCATCATAAACATTCATACTGTCAGAAGAAACTAAGATTAAAAAGAGCGGTTCTTAAGATTTACTCCTATATCTTGTTTGGTGTTTTTTAAGGCTCACGACGTAATAAAGCGCAATAGTCTTTTAGGGCTTTAGCCTAAGGGGTGAAAAACAAGAAGAGCAGGCTTTGTGTTGTGATGCGCACTATATTAAGAAGAAAAAACATAGTTGAAGTGGGAATATGAAGAAAAAGACCCCTAAAAACAAGAAATTTGCATTTAAGCTTAGTAAATATGATTTTTTAGTTAATAGAGAAGCAAAAGTCCAAATTATTACTACTTTCTAAAACTGATGAAAAAGCCCCAAGGCATAGGGCACAAAAGCTTATTTTGTGAGGCTTGCCTTTTTAAGACGAGGCGCCAAACCTGCGCCTTGGAGTGCTTTTTAAAACACTGTTTTACTAACTCATTCAATCCTAAATTCATGAATAATCAGTGTCTCTCAAACAATGAACTAAGTAACTTTACCTTGCAATCATCTTTTACTAATACATATTGAATCCAAAGTTCATGAATAATCTCTCTTACACAATGAACAAAACCAAGTCTCTCAACAAGAGAAGCAACAAAAACAATCCCCACGAGTTGGCATTCAGGGGAAAAAAAGGATAATTAAGTTGAGACAGGTTCTGTTGCGGCAATAATACTTTATAATAAGCAGAAGTAATTTAAAATAGTTAAATTATAAAATTCCAATCATGAACTATGAAGGAAAGAAAGGGGTACCCAAGCAGGAGATAGAAATAAACAAGAAGAAATCAGTGAGATTTAACTTACAAAAGTTTCAGCGACAAAATACTGCCAATCTCCTTTGGAATTGAACCAGTTAGGTTATTCCACATGAAATTTCTTCCAGGACAAAACAAAAGAAAAAAAAAATCAATAACAGAAAGAATGTCTAGGGTAGTATAAATAGAATTATGGAATCTTCTTGCTGCCTACTCACAACTTCTCAAGCACGGACAGTTGGCTGATCTCAGGGGCTAACTTTCCAGATAGGTCCATGTACAATAGCTGGCTGCAACAAATGAAGGAGAAAAAATGAAGCTTGTTCAAGCCATTATATTGATTACTACATATTATGAGTGACATTAGAATAAAGAAAATTATTTAAGCCATTATATTTTCCAAACGATCATTGTTTTGTTTTTCAAAAATAAAATGTGCAACAAAATATTAGATATTTCACTAAAATCCGTGACTTGTGAGTTTCTCCTTATGTTTTAACTTAAGACAGGGGAAAAGTACAGCATAAAGGAAGGGGATAGAGTGTTGGAGAAAACATACAGTTCTTTGACACGTAAGTTCCTGACAGCTCCATCAGAATAGCTGCATACTACTCCAATCCAGTTATCTGTGCAAGGATCTCCCTTATTCCAACTGATAAGCTGGTCCATAGGATCAATTAGACTCCTCTTTACTGCTAGCAATGCTTTAACTGCAGATAATACATCATAAGATAGGATGATGAGACTCAAAAAGGCTCTATATGATATTTTACCCTACCCAGATCTAGTGGTTCAGGTGCTTGATTATCCAAAATATGATTTCATATTAAAGATAATTGTTCCATATGTATAAAAATTGTATATGAAAGAAGCTGCAGATCATTGTTTAGTTTACCATTTAATAAGAGTTCTTTTTTAATCAATGAGTATCCAGGTCACCCTATATGCACTCCAACTATTCTTTCAAAAAACCACACGACTCTATTATATTTTGTTGTCAAGAAAACTTGTACATATGGGGTTACCACAACTTGAATTTATTTCCTCTAAGTCCTTTATGATTTACATTAGTCCTTATTGATCACTTGGTGATAAATAAACCATTCAAACTCGATAGTCATAACTCATCAGCTACTTAGGTAATATAAGTCAAACGTTCAAAAGCTCCCTAAGTTGATACATGGAATTCCTTCCTACATGCCACGCTACCGAGAACATTAACCCCAAATCAAAAAAACAAAACAAAACAAAAAAAGCAATCACAAAAATGAGACCATAGCAAATGTAAAACTAGCCATAGCCACTTAAACCACCCAAGAACATGGGAGCAAATTCATGAAAAGCATACAGCCGAGAAAACTTTACCATCAGATGGCTCTGTGGTAGCAGCACCAGCAAGAAGCATGGAGCGACAACACAACAGCAGAAAAAGGCAAACACAATCCCTCCACATAGACGGCATCTAGCAATTAGCTCATCACAGTCAAACAGACGAACTCCTGCCCAATTTCAAACCATCAGCCACAATTACAAAAACCCAATCACATTCTAGAAATTCAACACAAAACCCATCAACAAAATCCATCGAATTGAAAGAATCAAACCGCAAACAGGCAATACCTGTGGGAGAAAGAAGCAGAATGAAGTCGAAATTGAAGAGTTCGTCAGAAACCCTGTTTGTAAATAAGAAGAAGACGAAGAAGAGAGTGAATTTGAAGACGGGGTAGAAGAAAAATGGAAGGTAAAGAAGAAGAAGAAGAAGACAAAGAGAGTGAATTTGAAGAAGGGGGTATTTGATGGAAGGGGAAAGCGACGAGAAAGTGAGAAAAGGCATTGTGGAGATTTGGTTGGCGCTTCAAATTAACTAATATTTTTGGGTTTTTGCTTCACCATAGACCCCAGCCATTGACAGCAACAACCAAAACCATCACAGATTCTCTCTCTCAGTGAAGTTGAACAGGCGGAGGTTGTTGACTTTTCTGTATCTAAACGATGATGTAAACTCCACGCGCTCTTCCAAGAGTGGCCTTATGAAACCATTAATGGGCTTAAAAAACCATTTTTGGCTAAAATATTAAGGATTTTGGTATGGATATAACTAAAAATTTAAGAAAAATGAAAATTAACTCTTTTTTAAAACAAAACTTTTTTATTTGGCCTTTTTTGATGTTATCCAGCATTTTTCGGATTATGTTTTTTCTCGTTGTAACTCATTTTCTAACTCTTTACCTTCTTCCCTTAGTTTGTTTAGTTTCCTTAAAATAAAAATAAATAAATAAATAAATAAAAACCCTTTGTATGTTAGATATGGTTAGAGAAAGAAGAAACAACTTACTTGTTGTTATTGTCCGAGGCAAAATACAAAAAAGATATCTAAAGAAAGAAGATAGGGGGAGAGAAACCTTTGTATGTTACTGTGACCCATCAGATATTGTTAGAGAAAGAAGAAACAACTCTACTCGTTGCTATTGTCTGAAGCAAAATATAAAAAAGATATCTAAAGAAAGAAAATAGGGGAGAGAATTCTAGATAGAGAAATAGAAGGAGAGGTGAGAGAGGAAGAAAGGAAATTATTAAAAAAAATCAAAAGGGTTTTTTTTAATTAAAAAATGAAAAGGGTTGTAAAATTTTATCTTGAAAATTATAATTAAATAACAATTTGGTTAATTTTTTAGGTCTAATCTATCAAATTACTCAAAATATCAAAGATGAAATTACAAGTTAAGTCTTTTGATAGGTTCAAATTTTCAATTTTAAATCTAAGAAGTCACTAAAGTTTAAAAATATCATTTAGATTCACAAACATTCAATATTTTGTCTAATATGTTCCTAGTATATTTAAAGTTTCTTTTTAAATTAACCAATCTCTTAGATATAAATTAAATTTTGTGTCTAATAGAATAATAAATTTTTAGGTTCGTGAATTTTGAAAATTTGTCGAATACATATTAGAAAAATGTACACCATCACTGAAGTATAAGTGTCATATCATTTCTTGAACTATAATATTGTAGAATTCATACTTTTTTTCCTAACACTATAAATTTGGGAAACATAAGGCTAATTATTAGAAAGTATTCAATTAACTATCTTATCGATGTTGATCAATTATTTGGCTTTAATAATACAAAAGAAAATTGAAAATTATAATGGTAAAAACTAAAAAAAGTTAGGGCGGTTCAATAAATTGCTATCTTAATTTAAGAAAATTGAAAAAATAATAGATAGTTCGTGTATTTTGCAATATTAAGAGTTTAGTTGAAATAACTTTATACGTTTACAAAGCGCAACAATTTTTCTTTTATAATTTTTAGTATAATTACAAAGATGAAGTTAAAGATCAAATCTCTAATATTTGAAAATGTAATAGGTATATTATTTATTAAGTTATGCTTTGCTCTCTCAATTTTGATTTCATACTTTGCTTTATTTAGTCATGGTTCAAATAAATTTAATATAAAATAGAAATTTGTCCATCTATTAAAATAATTGGTGTTAGATTAAAGACAATGATGAAAATGGTCACTTTTAAATTCAAAAAATAGTATATACAATTTAGAAAGCAAAAGGTCAAAATGTTTATTTTTTTGAAAGGTTAACAACTAAAAAATAGATAGTATTATAATTCTAAAATTATTAGCACTTGATTTATAAAAAAATATAAGTGAAATTATTTTAAATGACAAATATGCTGAAAATTTTTACAGCTAATAGCAAAATACATAGTCTATCGCGATCTATCGCAGATAGACAATAAAATTTTGCTATATTTGTAAATATTTTGGTTCATTTTACTATATTTAAAAAAAGCCCAAAATATAAAGTAGGCACATCTGGTGATTAATAAGTACACTGGCTTTTTTTGGGTCATAAAAGGTGACTTTAAGGATAATGTTTATATTTTTTAAAAAAATAAAAAATTGCTTATTTGGCAATAATTTAAGGTAATTATTTAAAATGATAACACTATTAAAAATATTTTTAAATATAGTAAAATGCCACTGTTTAACCATGTCTAAGACCGTGACATTTTGTTATAATTGTAAATAAATTAATTCATTTTACTATATTTGAAAACAACCCATAATTATATTATAATTTATAGAATATCTTTTAAGAAAAATACATAACAAATAAAATAGTTACTAAACAATTTTGGTCTTTACATTTATTTTTTATTTTTTATTTATAAGATCCTCACACAATAAATTAATAACATAAATTAAAGTATGTTTCAATTTCTTAATATATGTACATGTAATCAAACTATTATACATAGGTTAAAATTGAGTATTGAGTATCGAGTATTTATGAGAAAGTACTATACCAAAGGCCACAATGATTTTAAAAAAAATAAAATCAAGGACTAAAATAGATATTATAAAAGGGACCAAGATAGTTTTTGTTTATTTATTTATGTAAAATGAAGAGACTAAAAATTAGTATTTTAAAATTTATGGGACCAAAATTAAATTTAAAATAATAATAGTTCAACAAGTGTGAGCCAATCAATACAACTTTTTTTTACCTTTAATAATTTAAGTTGATTTAAATAAATATAGTTTTTTTAGTTAAAACATTAATAAACGGTCACATATGGAAAGCTTTGATATGTTTCTCTAAATGCGTAGTGTAATGCTATATTATCAAACAAAATTGAACATTCAAATATTAATATATATTTAAATAGAAAATTATCTTAAACGATAAAATTATTGAAAATATTTACAATTGATAGAAAAATACACAATCTATCTATCGCAGCCTATCGGATAGATAGTATATTTTACTGTATCTATAAATAGTTTGGTTCATTTTACTATATTTGAGAAAAACCTTTTTTAAAATGTTAAGAAATCGTTGTTTTGGTTTTTTTTTTCAATAATTAACCATTCGACTTTTAAAATAGTAATTAATATATTATCTATCAAATTATTTTTGGATGGACAATAATTTAATATTTTAAAAAAGAAAAAACTAAGATCAAACTTAATTACCTAACTAATCCAAACATTTTAATTGCTATGTAAGTTTCCTTTGAAGCCGATGATCCAAATGGCCTATGTCATTTTTTTAAAACAAAAAGAGGGCAAATACAACAACAAACTAAAGAACACAAACATTAGAATGTAACAGGGAATCCACCCAAACACAAAAGTCTTCAAGTCAAATCGATGAAAGTCTTTGTCGAAATAAGCAAATAATAAATTATAGGTTGAAATATGATTTTATTTTCATCGTATTTTATATATAAAAATTATTGTTATTATTCATAAACATTAATTTTGAAAGACTAAATTTAAGATATATTGAAATTACATGAACTAAAATTAAACATTTTAAAGTATATAGAGACTAAAATTGATCCAATATTAAAATAAACTAAAACAATATTTTAACATAAATTAAAGAAAAATGCCATATGTTATGAATTGTTTTGAAGTATAGCAAATTGAGCAAAAATATTTATAAATATAGAAAAATTCCACTGTTAGTCTATCGTGGTTGTCTATTGTTTAGTGATAAAAGTCTATAAGACTATCACGGTTTATATAGATAATAATAAATTTTTTTATATTTGTAAATATTTTAATTTTTTATCTTTTATAATAATTTCTTATATTTTATTATATGTTATTTTTAAACAATGTACATGCACTATTTGATATGACCATCAATTAATAATCACCCACCAATGACCCATCGCTTAATATTCATGGGTTAACCAAATTTAATGAGCCATTTTGAAAGATGGCCATTTGATTTCTTTTTTAATTAGATATGTGGCTAAATAATTATTTAATTGATTAGTTAATATTTATCGAAGGATAGGCAAGAGAGATAGTGAAGCTTCACGAACTCCACGACAGATTTGAACGGTGGATGATGAACAAAACAGAGACACACGACTAAGAAGGTTGAGCGGAGGATGGCAAATCTGAGCGACGGATCTGGTCTATAGAGGCGATGACTGGTAACTCTGACAGATCTAACACTAACCATTTAAATAAAATTTTGAAAACTGAAGAAGATGATGTGAACAAAAAAAAAATCTCTAAAATATAAGGCCATAAGAGAGAAGCAGAGAGAATTTGAAAACGATTTAATTGCGATGTCATCAAGGGCAAAATAGAGAAATTAAGTATGGTGATCGCCCCTCCACGCAACGTAATAGCCATAAATCATAAAATTTAAAAAATTGGTCATTTATTCAAATGTAGATCTTTATTCAGCCATTCTATTTCCAAATATTTATTCAAGTGCCATATCTATGATTACTTTAAATATCAATAAATTGTCAAAGTGAGCATAGCTCAACGAACATATAATATGTGTTAGCGATCCAAAGATATTCGGTTTGAATTTTTCCATTCTTATTACACTTAAAAAAATCAATAATGTAAAAAGAAAAGAGAAAAAAGAAAATATTACTAATATAAGAAATTAAGAATCATATCTATATCATATTATTTCGAGCATTTAACTCCACCATGAGCACTTATTATCATCCAAAAAGTCGATATTTCAGCTAAGAACATTATAATATTTATACACAATTTAAAATTGTATTAAAATCTTTTGTTCATGCATGATATTTTTGTTGAAAGAAGTCAAGTTGTTTGAGTTCTTTTAACTTTCTAATATTGTGTGTTAGTCCTTTAAGTTTGCATGGACAAATATTAAAGTCATAATCATTGATTTTCATTAATTATTTTAAATAAACAAGAATCTATTTAAGAATCCACAAAATTGATCTAATTCATATAGCATAACGTATTTGTCCGTATAGACATCCATTATATTGTACTAAATGAATACAAAACATGCCCATATGTGAAATATGTGTTAAATAATTTAAGAAATAATGATGACGAGGACTATCAAATGGTTTCTTAATATGAAAATTTACAACTAAAACAAGACATTTGGAATTTTAGAAAAGTTCACCTATGATAATAATTTGTTTAAAAAATTAAATAATAATAATAATAAAGTCAACAAATCAATACAATCAATTTAGTTATTTAATCGATCAATTTTGATCGAATATGTCTTCATAAATTCAATTAGGAGTGTTCAAAAGAATAGATGACTAGAAAAACTCGATTAACCTAATCCAACTCGTTATTTAAGTTTTTTCTAAAAGCAAAATAATCGGTTTCGTTCAAATAAATTAAAACTTTATAAGTTGGATTGATCCATAAATTCACCTAAATAAATAAATAAATAAATAAATATATATATATATATTTATTTATTTTAATTTCATGATTCTTTTTTAATTACTAATTCTCCAACAACTCTTAAATATTAAAATTTTAAGCCTTTAGAATGTAATTTTTCAAAATGCATATTAAAATTGAGGCAAAAATCTTAATTCAATATTTGAAAACATACAAAAATATCATTTACACATTAACACCCTACTTTTTCTTTAAAAATTTAAATAATTGACTCAAACAAACTCAAACTCAAACCAACTCAATTCAATTATTTGAATTGGGTAGGGTTTATTATTAAATAAGGATTGTTCCGGTTAAAGAAAAATACAACTCAAAGGATCTAAAATATGTTTCGGCCTAATCTAACCCAATCCATGAATGTTTGTAAGGTCAATTTAAACCAAAAACCAAGCTCAATCAAACTCGAACTAAAGTTGAAACTAGGTCAATGTGGTGAGGATTTGAAGGAGAGTGAAGGCGCGTGAGGGGGCATTTTGAAGCTTTCAAAGAAAATGTTGCCTTGGACATTCTTTACTTAAATTATATGATCGAGTAGTTAAAAAGTCTTCTATAATAATCACTTTACCCTAATTTGATAATGATTTAGCGATTATTATTATCTATTAGAAGAAATGGGAAAAGGGCAAAAAAGGGGTTCATTGACTATTGTTTTATTATATCCAACAAAAATCCAAGAGAATCTGAGGGCAGTTTGGTTATTATCTTAAAAAACTTGGCTACTTCAAAGTAATTAAATTACTTAAAAGTACATAATACCTCACCAACAAGGAAGCTAAACTTTGAGGTTAAGTTGTTAACTATCCATGTGGTCTACTAAAAGATATATTCATAATCCTTTCATGAAATATCTTTGAAAATCTAGAAACATAGGTATTTCAATGAATAAAGACATAACTTGAAGATTTGATAAATCCAAGAATGATATATTTTCGAGATATGATATAAATATATATCTGATTCACGATCCTAATAAATCCAAATATAGAGTTCATGATCTATTCATTGAATTGTAAACAAAAAATTATTAGTTTGGATCGGTTCCCAATTAGAAGAATCAATCAAAACCAAACCAAACCAAAGATATATATACCCCTGAAAATAAACTATAACCTTAGATACCTTTTAGTATTTTGATTATTATAGTGCATGCATATTTGTTGTTTAGGAAAAAGAACCTTAGATATCTTTTAGTATTTTAATTATTATAGTGCATGCATATTTGTTGTTTAGGAAAAAGAACCATTATTATGGTGTATGTATGTTATTTAGATAAAAGTCAAGAAAAATAAGACCAAATGTCCAATTTTAATCTATAAAAAAGAAAATAAGCCCAATTTTAATCTAAAAATAGCAAAAAGGATGAATTCAAAACAAAAAAATATAAATAAAAATAGAAGAAAATTGGAAGAATAATAAAAAAGAAAAGGCAAAAACCAAGAACCAAACCGATAATAAACTGAACCAAATAAAAATCAATCTATAAATTTGATCCTTATCAAACATCAGTTTGGATCCCTTATTTATAAAATCGATTTGATTCGATTCTTGTTTGACGCCAAAACCAATGAAACATAATCCACTCTCACCCCTACAACCAATATTCACCTAAGATAGAAGATAGATAATCTTTTGAGAGAGGGGACCATATAGAACACTAACAGAAGTCAGCTCATTAGGCTAATGCTATTTTGGAAAACACAAGTGAACATGTCCTATTAGCAAAGTTTGGTAGCTTGAACAAGACATCTACAAAAGTCAATAAAAACCGAAGAAAAAAAGAGGAAGATGAACTCCATAAATCCGAGGTTATATGGTCAATAGGATCAGCAAATCCGCGACTCGAACTTTGAAAGTTCAGATTATATTAACTCTACTTATGAGCTAAATAATCCTGTAATAGAATGAATAGTCTAGGGAAATAGAGAAACAAAAAAGATAGAGAGAGAGAGAATGATGGAGGTTTCATATTAGGGTCTCCAACCTCATATAACGTTGAGATAGAATATATCCTTAAATACTACATCCTAAAAGGCCAATAAACTTTTACATACAGGAAATATAAACATCAATTAAATAACCAATAGAAATAATACACCACATAATATTATCTAATGAATGGAATACATAGTGAGGATTGTCTCAACACATAATCTAAAAGCTGCCTACATTTGCCTAAGACGGAGGACCATATAGAACACTGAAAAGAAGTTGGCACACAAGGAATAGGATATCATTCATAAATATGAAGTGTATATACAAACTTCCAACAATAATCATATAAATAAAGCTCATTCGTCTTCTTCTATTTTCGATCCAAGATCCTGTGTTATACAACAAAACATAGGGAGAAAGAAATGTGACCTTGTCCAAGCAAAGATTCTAATGTCTTGGGTACCAGAACATGCCTTTAATTCCTTCAGGGTCGGGTTCGAAACCTAGATTCCGGTAAAAATCTACCACTGCATCAGGCACATTGTTTCAGACTTTTAGCTGAATTTAAATCCAATCTAAATTGTTGCATAAGCTAAAATTGGAGTGAGAATAAGTTCGTGGTCCTACAATTGTGATATTAGGGTGGGGGGAAAAGTATTTGCCCGAAACCAATCAAAAAAGCATTAGATGTAGTGCAACAGATCTATGATAATAGCCAACATGAATATAGCTAGCAGTTAAGACATCTTTATTTTTTAAAGAAGTCGTAGATACGAATACCCTCACCCATGCAATATTCTACAGAAAGTATTAAAAAATCTGATGCAATATTGGTTTCCTAGGGAAGCACTTAAGAAAGACTACTATACCTTGACTATCTGCAAAGAGTGTTATATTGCCAATATCCCTTTGCAAGAGTGCCCTTATAAGCTTTTCAACTAGGGCCCTGCCGAGGCCTTGACCCTGAACCACAAAAGCATCGTCACTGGTATTTGAGTGTTTGGCATAGCATAAAAGATAACATCAATTCAGGTTCTAATATAACAAGATAGTCCAATAGCATGGGTTTAAAATCAAGTTTATGCCCTCGAATTATTCTCCAATTAGTACAACCAAAACAATGGATTTTTGCCCCAAATCTTTTGATGTCAATATTGGCTGTCTTCTGAGCTTATGTTAGTAACTCAAACTCCTGTTTTCATGGTCACTTGATTATGCTTTAATGTATCTAGCTCAAAGCTATTCTTAGACTTGAAAGGAAGAGAAGAAAAAACAAATTATGATCTTGCCCACCAATAGCCAGATTGTATATGTCAATGAAACCCTATGTTAGGCCCCGATCTCAATTCAATTTAAGAGGAGGGGTAAGAGGTAATCTGGGGTAGAAGTTAGGTAAAGTTCAACTCATAATGTGGGTATGCTACCATAGACGCACAAGGCTAACTAACTTCAAATCCACAACAAAATGCAAATAATTTGTTAGTCTTTCGTATTGCAAATGATAACCTGATAAGAAGGATCCACAAGAACATCCCAAATTGTGGCATTGAAAGCATGATCTGATGTGGCACGAGCCATACCAATCAGCTTCTTTTGTGCATTCTCCTCTGTCAAATAACTTCTCAAAATACAATAAGATGTTCATAAATATTTTCAGACGTAGAAGTAGCGAAAATGAATGAAAAATCACAACAAAATACCTGAAACAGGGGACTTCTGTGTTGAGTGTAATGCAGCTACCATATAACTGTTTCTAAGGGCTGCAGCTAACTTTGGCAGTGGTCTACGTGGCCAACCTACCTGTCAACAAAAATATATCATTTACTCAGAGATTGGTCGTCCGTAATAATGTGCAACACAAATTTGCAATAACATCAGGCCTAAGAGGATGGATGAAGTAGCACATACTTTATTTAATACATAGAACGTAAAAATTAACTAAATGAAAAAGATAATACTAATAAAATCCATATCCTGGGCACATACTTGAATTCATGGTCTACAAAACTAATATTTCTTATTAAGTTGCGAAATCTGATGACTGACCTTATCACAAAGGGCTTGAAGATCATATACATCAACATCTCCACCTGAAGAGAATATTATTTGTTCAATATTTCCATCTGGTAATGTTGTCTCAGTGAGAACAAATTCCTCAGGCAAGGGTTCTTCCTCTTCCTGAAGCGTGGAAGGAGGTTCAACCACTTGGGTAGTATTATTGTTCAAGAACCTGCAATAAGAAGTAGAAATCCCATTTTTTAAAAGCCGAGCAACTTGCGGGTCAGGCTTGTCAGTGACTCAGTAGGATGTGATGTGAAAGATACCCACCAAGAGATTTCAATGAAACCGAAATTTAGAGGAGAGTTTCAAAAGAAAAAAAAAAAGAGTAGAGAGTGACCCATAATCATACTCAAATATATTAAATTTTTATTAGCTTAAAGGCTAATAACCTTGCTCATTGATATACAATTTTTTCATATCTACTACGAATAATTCTCTACATTAAACAACCCTCATGTGAGAGACCTTCCTTCTATGAAGATCCTTTACGGAAGCAGGGCACGGAAAAATGATTTTACGCTCTCCAGTGTTTACTTGTTTTCTTATTGAACTCTTTATTGTTCGTGTTTACATAACATACGTCCTTTGATAGGGTCCTCCTCCAAAGATAGTATTTTCGTTAGTTGATCAGCATAAAATACACACCAATCAATATTGCTAGAATGCATACACATTTATTTTATTTTATTTTTTTTGATATCTGCGAGTGTTCGAGTCAGTTTACACGCACCTCGACTAATCTCATGAGATAACCTGTCTGAACCTACAAAATTTGGGTGTCAAGGAAATTCATAGGATATTAAATCCTATGTAGGTGGCCATCATGGATTGAACCAATGATCTCTTACCATTTATTGAGATTATGTCTCCTTTTTTACTACTAAGTCAACCCATGATGGTTAGCTGGAATGCATAAGCATACAAACCCTTTTTTGTTTTCTATCCAAAAAAACGCTGGTCCTGATAAAAAGTAGCATATTATACGTGATGATTCTTACCATTTCTCATTATAGAAAAATGATTATCTAACCTTGATACGCACAAGTGGTCAACAAAACAACAACAAAGGGTCCAATTTGTATAACCACAAAACTGAAAATGGCCATATCCTATATCTAACACACTAAAAGAGCATTAAAAATGGTGTTACCCAGAAATCTGTCAAAGCATGCTTACAATAAAATTGCAGTGTGTGCAAAAGGGTCACCACAATAGCCATATCTCCAATTACCCGGATTTGATAGAGTCCCAGAAGCCAGCCCTGAGTCGACAAACCTTCAGCTTTTTGCTCACTACAAAATAATACACAAGCACGCAAAACTAGGGCATGTTTGAGAAAGATTTATAAATTCTTAAAATCCCTTTTTCATTTTCAAAATTAATCGGAAACATGTTAATTATGATTAAAGATATATTACAAAGTGAGAAACATGACAAAAGTGGTTAAAAAATCACTTCCATATATGCCACTGGCATATAGAGAGATATAGATACAGTGGGTTTGCAAGAAACGTAAGACAGAAACTAATACTTCAAAATCTTTTTTTAAATACTCAATATCCCATAGGAAGCGCAAAAAGAGTTATAGGTTTTGAGAATGAGTGCGGTAAACAGAGAAACACTTCAATTGAATGAAAAAGTGCATCAAAATCCCTAAATTGACCTAGGTTAGCAACAATAGAGATTCACTCAACCAGTAAAGACACGAGAGAAACGGACAATAACAAAAACTGATAAAAGGGAATTTCATACTTAGAAACATTTGCAACTTATTGCCGTTCTCTAACCTAAACAGCACCTAAAAAAGGGGTTGATCCAGGGAGGATACCTCTAGTGAGCCCGTAGTTCATCAGATTACGAGGAACCAGAAACGAGTTCGACCCTTTAGAGTTACAATCCAACAGAACAACTTGGCATCTGCAACATTTCAACAAAAAACAGCCGAACGAATCATACATTAAACCAGTAAATTAAGCTACAAACACGGTTACACAATCAAACTCCAGCTCCTGGAACGAAGAAGAACTCACATGCAAATCAGAGAAAGGAAAACTGAACGAAAATACGAGGAAAGGCGAAGATGGATAAGATTTAAGGAAGGAAGGTGAAGAGTACTAACGGAGAAGAGGCGGCGAAGAGTTTGTGAGACAACATATCTGGATGACGATGAGTGGACCGGGATTAAGTCCAGTAGTGAGAATAGTTTTGACACCTGGAATCGAAATCGGAGCTTCAGAGAAATGACCGGAGCAGAGGAATGAAGAAGAGGCGATTTGTTGTAGTTGAAGATTCAGTTCTCCACAGCATGACCGTGGTCCATCTTCATCTTCTTCAGCTAGCCGCTAACCAATGGTTGAAATATCCGTACACAAGGGTTGATGTACCATAATGACTTGGGTCTATACGTATGATGTATGGGAATATTGAAATCAATATAAAATCAATATCAAAGTCCATTGGATTGAGGTTACTTTTACAAAAAAATTTAAGTGAAAATGGTATTTTGAAAAAAAAAAAAAAAGGGAAATAGGATTTTTTTTTTTTTTTGGTTTCTATTAGATTTTTGTCCGTCTCTTCGTCAAGACACACTCGGTTTATTTTTTAATTTTTTAATCAGTGTTAATTGTGGCGTTAAAGCCACATTAAATGCGTACAACTAAACTCCTATTTTTTTCGTAAAGTTTTGGTGAGGAACTTTACAGAAAAAAGACAGATAGCTTCCTTCCTAGTAAGTTTCAAGTTATCGATAAGGAGTTGAGTTCTCTATCACTTTCCCCGTAAAGTTCTGACCACCACTTTATAGGAAAAGTCACAGAGAATTAATTCATTCCTGATAAGTTTGAACTTACAAGGAAGGAATTAACTCTCTGTTTTTTTTCCCGTATAGTCCCTCCCCATAACTTTATGGGAAAAGTGACGGAGAGACTAATTCCTTCCCGATAAGTTAAAACTTACCAGAAAGGAAGCTCCCTGTCTTCCCGTAAAGTTCCTCACCAGAACTTTACAAGAAAGTGACAGAGAGATCAACTCCTTCCCGATAAGTTCAAACTTACCAGGAAGGAAGCTCTTTGTCTTTTCGAAACTTTACGAGAAAAGTGACAGAGAGCTTCCATTCCATTCCTTCTTGGTAAGTTTTCCTCTTCGTTCCTTTCCTTCCTACTACCTTCCTATTTTCCCGTAAATTTATTTTTATTTTTTCTTAACTTTGTGATTTGTGTGTGTGTGTATATATATATATATATATATATATATATATATATATATATATATATATATATATATATATATATATATATTTTTTTTTTAACTTTGTGATTTGGTTAAAATTAATTATTAATTATTATAAAAATCTAAAACTAAATTAAAATATAAAATAAAAAAAATTTATTCGGTCTATTTTCCCCATAGACTACATTTTCCCTAAACTTATTAAGAAAATAGACAGAATAAAGTTTTTTTTTCTAATTTTTCATTATATATTTTAATGTTAACTCTCATAATACTTAATAATTAATTTTAATTTCAATAATTCAAATTAAAATTGAAAAATATTTTTTTAAAAAAAAGAGTTTCTGTCCGTCTTTCTGGTATCGTGAAAATAGTACCAAGAAAATGGATATAATACTTTTTTTTTAATGAATAATTCAGATTGACATTAAAAAAAAATTTTATTTAAAAAGAAAAAGCAACATTCTGTCCATCAAAACCAAACTTCGATGTCAGAATGAGTAAAAAACAAAAAGAACTTTTTATTGCGTTCGGTTTGACCATGTTTAGGCTTGTTTATGGTAAGGTCTGTCCCTTGCCAGTGGAGATTGAGCACAAGGCATATTGGGTTGTCAAGAAGTGCAACATGAATTTAGCCAAAGCCGGTTAGGAGAGATTGTTGGAGCTCCAAAAGCTCGAGGAATTGAGGTTGGAAGCTTATGAGGATTCCCAAATCTATAAAGAAAAGACCAAGCTATTCCACGACTAGATGCTCATTAGGAGGGACTTCAGAGTTGGTCAAAAAGTCCTTTTTTTCAATAATTGCCTCTAGTTCATGCCTGGTAAGTTGAAGTCCAAGTGGTTAGGTCCCTTTGAAATTACTAATATTTTTCCTCATGGTGCAGTTGAAATTAGGAGCTTTGATATTGGGAAGGTGTTCAAGGTGAACGGGCATCATTTGAAAGTTTTCAGCGAAGGGGAGGTTGACCTAGCTTGCTTGAGCATGGGCCTTGCTCTTCCTTCGTATTCTTGAGCCAGTAGTAGCTAACCATCAAGCAACAGACGTTAAACATTTGCGCTTCCTGGAGGTAGCTAGGCATTGAACTATAAATGCTTTCTTTTATTTTGATTTTGTTTTCTTTTAGGTTTGGATTGATTAAGGTTCTTTATGAATTTTTTTGGCAAATCTCCTGCATTGCAAGTCGTGTAGCACGCTCAACCTCCATACATGCCCAAATTCAGGGCTTTATCTTTGTCCTTATGCCCTGTTGCTATTTTTTATACATTGAGGACAATGCATATTTCAAAAGTTGGGGTGGTGGATTTTGCTGCTTACACATTATTTTTGTCTGTTTGGTTAATGTTACATTTGATTTATGATTTGGTCTGGTGAGCCCTTGAGCATCCGAGCTCGGGTTTTGTATGAAATTGATTGAATTGCATGTTGTTCGCTGTTGCTATGCTCGTTTTCATGAAAGTTGATGATGCACCTTTCTTAGCTATGCTTGCATGATCTTAGGATGAAAAAGCATTCATAATTTTTTAGCCTTTTTTTTAAATAAAAAATTATGTTATTTCATGCACATTTAAGTGCTTTGTTGAGTCATTTTGAATCTTAGAAGCTTGGAATTGGCTTATCTTGCTCGGATTGTTGTTGTCACCCCAAAAACACCACCTTTGGTTAGAGAGTAGCCTTCCTCAATTGAGTGCAATGCTAGACTGGGAGGATAAAAGAGTAATAAGCCTATGAATCGAAGAAAGAAAAAAAGGAGAAGAAAAAAAGAGAAGAAGAAAGAAGAAAAAGCCAAAAAGAATGAAAAGAAAGGTGCTTGAAAAAAAAAAGTGTGTGTGAGCGCATAAATGGGGGCAAAAAAAGCTACCCTCATAGTGATTAGTTAGGATGCCTGCGAGAAAGAGTGAATACGAGTCTTTACAATGGGTGTGTGAAAGCTAGTATCTCTAGGTAAAATTGATGCACATTACCTATTAGTTGTGCGTGTGTCAAGTACTCTAGTCGAATTATTGCCTTTTTGATGAGCTTAGGTAACTTGAAAGCCGATAACCAAGACAAAGTAGGGGAAAAAAATTAGGAGCTTGATGAAATATTTCCGAGCATGCTTAGAGTTAAAATAATGAAGCTTTGCACTCACTAATGCATGATTTACCTTGAAAAGTGTTTTGAAAATGCATCTCATTTGATTGACTGTAATCAAATTCCCTAGGTGATTGTAAGCACGCCTTGAGAACTGTTAAAACTTGAGTCACGAGCCATGTAACTAAGGGAACAAACAATTGTATGGATGTGTGTATTTCTACCTTGCTCGGGGACAATCAATAATTAAGTTGGGGGTGATTTGATAGCTCTTAAAAAGAGCTATATTTCCCGACTTTATTCGGGCTCGTTTCATGATTTTATTGTTTTATTCCTTGCATTTTGTAGGTTTCTAGAACTAGGCTGGACAGACAGACCGTCGAAGCTAATTTGGTGCAAAAACATGTCCAAACGGGGTCCTAGAAGCATTAGCCAAGTGAAGAGGCCAAAATGACCAAAATGCCCCTAGGAGCATAGCTCCCAACCAGATAGCAAATTTTCATGTAGAGATGCTCCGACATTTCTTATATATATATAGGTCATTCATCAAGAATTGAACACTAGCCTCCATTGTTGATCATCTCCAACCCTAGCCCTCATCCTTTCATCTCTCAATCATTTTTATTTTTCTCTTGTAGTTTCCTTAAACAATTTGGGGTTTCTTCAAAACTATGAGTGGCTAAGGTAACTTTTACTTGGGGATATGATTTCTAGGCTTAATTTTGTTGAGAACGTTTAATTTTCTTGATGAACTTTCTATTGTAAACTCTTTTGGGTTTTGAATTTTTTATTGCATCAAAGCAATTTGATTGAATTGACAACTTTTGATGAATGTTTCTTTCGTTGCAATGTTCATTTGGTGCTTAGTATTAATGATGAACTTAGTTGCACAATTAGAGAGTAAGTGTTTAGGAACTATTCACTAGCTTTGCATTTACAAGCTAATTAAACTTAAGAGAAAAATCGAATGTTAGATTAGGCTATATCCATTCTCTCACTCGTCACAATTGCAATATCCCTGTTCTTAATGCAAATTCGGATTGTTATCTAGGTCGTTTAGGTTCGAAATAATGTTGAAGAACTTAGTTCAAATTGAATTTGCTTCATTTGATACTTAGGGACATTTGGTGATGATATTCATTAAATGATTGTATGTTTGCTTGCAATTAGCCATGATTTCTCGTGTTCCATGATAGAAAGTAAGTCGAATCCATTCCTATCCCCAAGTATTCTTTTAATTAAAATTCTTAAAGTCATCTTATGCTTTTAAATTCTCACATGATCATCAAAACCCCCCTATTACCAATGAATTCAACAATTATTCTAGGTAAGGCATAGATTCCCTATGGCTCGGTCTTGGTCTTGCCATTATTACTATACCTTGTAGTGGTAATAGTATGATCGGTGCTTAGAAATCTTATTTGATCATGAGAGTGTGGTTTACGGCGCCATTTGCGATAGCGATCACTAACCCCATTTCAAGCTTCTAGGTTGAGGTCGAGCTCGATGAATCGGCCCAAAAAAGTTATCCCACTCATTCTGCACAATCCAAAAACCCTAAAAAGCTTCGTAGATAGATTCTAAAACTTAATCCTAATAGGATTAGGACATGAGAACTTATAAATAGACCATGGAGGCTCCTTGAAAGATAAGTGAGTTCTTGGTATTTCAGCTTCATATTTCTTCCTTTGATCATTACTGACTTAAGCATAAGAGTGAATGTGGCGCCTGCTACACTAATGTGTGATATTTTTTTTTTTTTTTTTTTTTGCTGGATTATCGTTCTCTCCATACAAACTAATTTATCGTTGTCGTCCTATTTAAATTTTGACATCCACAATAGATAATAGTGAAGAGTGGAAAATGAATATGTCATTAATAAAGTCTAAAGTAGGTAGTAGCCCAACATTAGCATAATTTATGTGATAGAGATAGGACACTCTCGAGTCATAGTATGTTCATCTAAAATAATTGAAAGTAGGTCATGCATGAGAATCAATATCGATCCCCATGATACCAATAGAAGGATATCTTGAATCAAATCATGTTCCATCTAAATAAGTATGCTATGAAGAAAATAGATAATATAGAGGTTCTAAGTTTGAGTTGCCATTGCTTTTACAAAAAAGTATTGGTCCTCGTGCATTGCTATCTTTTAATCGTCGGATAAGATTAAAAGATATTAATATGAATACAATGCTCAATATATTTATTATGACAATGAAATCATTGTCTCATGAGATGCAAGAGCATTATTCTTTTTTGCATCATGCATGCTCTTTTTTATTATATATTTTATATCTGGGAAATGGAGAAGCAAAATTCACATCAGTTCAAGTTTGAGGTGGAGTGATATGGAAATTCAATCGAAAAAGTTTAAATGAGATTAATACATATAATATGTTGGGTTTTATGCCCTAAAACTTGTAAATTGTAAATGTAATAATTTGACCGTAATTAAATCATTAATAAAGAGTTACTGATGTGTTACTTCAATAAGCGTTATTGATTGTTTTTGTTTGTTTTGTCTTAATAACCCTAAATCCAATAAACTAACATCCTTGGCTATTTTATGAGTTTTGAACTGTATGTGAGGACATATGGAGATCAATGTTCAAGATACAGTCTAAAAGGTCTATAGTATAGGAATAAGGCTGGGTACCTTATCCTGGTGACACTATGGAACGACCCACTTTGTATTTGATATAAACGCAATGATCTAACGCGTTCGTGTAGGTGACATGCGAGTGGGGGTATCCTATGCAATAAATTTGCAGAAGACCGAACCACGAAATAGTAATCACTAGATGTAACTCCGTTGACTAGTTAGGTTTCTATTTTAATAGGATGACCTAGGCAACTTAGTCTTAATCTTGAGTATATTATGAACTCCTGTCCACGAGGGATTGTCCTTTGATTTGTATGGGTGAGAGTGGTCGTTTGCCGACTCAATATGCTTACCATCCTGGGGACAAGATTGAGTGGGGAGCTGGGGACATAATTATACAAGATGGAATTCACTCATTCTCATTTTTAGGGTAAGTAGATAACTGTTCCCTTAAGTGGTGTCTCCAGGACTTGAACAAAGAGCCCTACCCTCTCACTGACTCGAGAGGGGTTTCTGTTTAATGGTCGGACCATAAACAAGTTGTTCATTAGAGGAGCACTAGTTCTTAAGGATTTAGAAGTAACCCAGGGGTAAAACGATAATTTGACCCAGGTGGTGTTACAAACACTTGCAAAGGACTAATTTGCTGTTATTAGTCTATATCCATAGACACAGAAATATATCTGCAGTGAGAAGAGTGCAACTGTGGGTCTTTATTGGAGTGTACCCACAGTTAACGAATATTGATTAATGTGATTAATGAACTTAGCCGATTAATCTTATATCGTTGGAGCTTTTGAGCTGTAGGTCCATAAGGTCCCCTTGCTAGCTCACTAGAGACCAACAAGGATCAACTATGTTGAAAGAAAAATTTGAAATGTTCAAATTTACGAAGGAAAATATTAATTGTATTGGATATAATTAATTGGATGATTTATTATAAATTTTAGTTGAATGTGATTCAAATTATAACTTTATAATATAAATAATTAATTAATTTGAATATGATTCATATAATTAATTTTTTATTCGGATAAAATCTATATAAATAGATAAAGAGAAAATTAATTAATTTGAATTGAGTTCAAATTATTAATTATTTAATTTAGATGAGATCTAAACCAAAGATTCTACAGAAAATAAATATGAGATATTATTTGAGTAGACATTTATTAATATTGTGTATTACTAAATAATTGATTTAAAATCCCTGCAGAGGTTTATGTTAGAAATTCTATAAATAGGGTCCCTGGTTCTTTAATAGAACAAAGAGACTCTACAAATCTTCCTCTACTAATTCTTTTGAATATCTCTTATAAAAAGAAGACTACAATTTGAATATTTCTTAGAAAAAGAAGACTACAATGAGAAGACTAAGCAGAAGACTATCAATTCGAGAATTATGATGCTTAACCTCTTCTTTACCTTTTGTATTTTTAATTCTTTCAATAAATCAAAGAATGCGATGCTTCTACGAGATTCAATTCCCTTCATAATATAGATTTTTTTTTCAAATTTTATTTCTTCAAAATGAAAATTTTGGACAATCAAAACAAAATTCACATCAAAATTACATGTAATAAGATTATTATTTATTTATTTATTTATTTTTGTCTTTCTTTTTTCAAATTCAATATTAGAAATGAAAGTTTTCAAAGATGAGGTTGAAATTCGAAAAAAAAAATTGGAAATTAGAAAAAAGCTGGAAATTGAAAAGGCCATCAATTGTTTTTTTTTTTTTTTTTTTTTAAGAACTTTTTGTCTCTTTACTTTCATGGAAG
>QLSR01000323.1:34324-51422 GCA_031780015.1 Citrullus colocynthis
TTTTTTTTTTTTTTTTTTTCTAAGAACTTTTTGTCTCTGTACTTTCATGGAAGTAACAATTTGGTCTCTAAATTTTAGTTTGTAATGATTTAGTCTCTATTTTCAATTTTGTAACAATTTAGTTTCTGTACTTTCAAATTTGTAACAATTTAGTCCCTAATAATAAAAAAAATCATCAAAATTAGATATCAATTTTTATTATTTTATGATAGAGACTATATATTTTGTAAAACTATTGAATCTATAATTAGTTTATCGATTTATTTATGCAATAAAATTTTATTAAATTTTAACACTAATTTCTACAAAGGAACTAAATCGTTACAAACTTAAGAACTAAATTGTTACATAGTAAAGTCCATAGACTAAATTGTTGCAAAATTAAAAGTACATAGACGAACTCGTTACAAATCAAAGTTTAGGGGTAAATTGTTACTTTTATGAAAATTGAGGGACTTAAAGTGATTTTGAACTTTCTTTTTTTTTGGGGGGGGGGGGGGGTGGACGACGCAATATTTGGGCAATATATCCACGATGCTTCAACAACTTATCCGTGATATTTCAGTAGCTTCTCCATGTTTTGGTAAAGTTGTTAGCGATATATCCACAATACGATAGATCGACAACATTCGCGATATCTCATAGATTTTTTAGAAAACATATCTTACCTCCTCGTATCTCTATTGGTTCCATGACTTTTGTGATATTCCAATAATATTACAATTTCTTCATATTCTTCCTTTAAAAATACAAGCTTTATGTTCGTTGAGCTAAACTAATTTTGTCATCAATAATCTTTCTTTGAGGTAAACTAATTTTGTCATCAATAATCTAATCCTTGATTTTGAATACTCCTAATAATGATGTCAAAGACGCTAATTTATGAAACACCCATATTTTATTTTGCTTTAAAACTCAACCTTCATTTCATCTTTAGTTTAAAATATTTCTTAATAATTATTTAATTTAAAATTTTCAATTTTACTTCAATTTACTTTGTCAATTTTTTAAAACTTTAAATTATATCAAAATTTACTTCAATAAAAATAAAAATAAAAATATATTTGTAACTCATGAACAAGTAATTGTAAAATTTCAATTTTAATTTCTAGATGTTTTTTAAATTATTGTCTAATTAAAAATTTTTAATATAGAGATGTGTTTGAAATACCTTATATATTTTTGTTTCTTACTACATATTTTTAGAATTTTCAGTTAATTACTTAAAGTAGTTTTTCCTTTTAATTCATGTCTCAAGCTGTTTCTTTAGGGGAAAAAAGGATCTTTTAATTAGTTTAGTTTTTGTTTGGACTATTTCTTATTTATTAAGATTTTTTTTTTTTAAGAAAAGGATTGACAAAATCACTCAATAAGCAATGTTAAACACACTTCACGTTAAATTATTAATGTTTTCAAAAGGGCTTATAGAAAAATTAAATTTTCTTTTAAAAAAAAAGTCATTTTCTCCCAAAGTTATTATTCAAATCATTCTAATAGGTATTTCGTGCTATAACTTCATTTCATTTTTGTTAAATTAAATTATGTATGATATAATATTATAAAACAATAATTATACAAAATTTATAATAGAAATAGTCGTTCATAAATTAATTAATAATAGTTGAAAAACAACTTAATGTTTAGTTGGAAGTAAAACTATTTTTATGGTTTATAAATATATCATCAAATAAGTAATAAGCCTATATTATTATAGGAAAATTATTTTAAATGACAAAACTGTTGAAAATATTTATAAATAATAACAAAATATCACAGTCTATCTGCTATAGACCGCAATAGACTAAGACTACTATTTGTGTCTATCATTGTGATATTTTGCTACATTTGTAAATATTTTGGTTCATTTTCCTATATTTGAAACAACCCATTAATATATTATATATATTATCAAAATTTTGATTCCCCTCCTACACATATTTTTTTAAAATATAGGTTAAAATATCATTTTGGCTCCTATGCTTTGAAGTTTGTTCAATTTTTGTTAATATACTTCAATTGTCCAACTTTAGTCTCTATACTTTTAATTGTCCAACTTTAGTCAGTGCATTTCCAATAAATCTTAAGCCTAGTGTCTCAAAGTTATTTTTTTTTTTACGAAAATTGGTTAAACAACAACAACAACAACAACAATATTCATGCAAAGAAATGCGTCATCTAAATATGTTTTTAAAATTTATAGTAGAAATGCTTATAGATAACAAAAGGTTTTGTTTTTAAAAAAATCAACAATAGACTAGCTAGGGAGACTAAACATTTATTAAAAGCACATAAACACGAATTGGACAATTGAAAGTATAAGGACTAAAATTAACAAACTTCAAAATATAAGGACAAAAGTATTATTTTAACCAACTATAACTAGAACCCAATGGTTTGATGAGGAAACACATTTCGAAAATATTGAGAAGATAAAATATGACTATCTTTTTATTGAATTTCTTGTTATCAAATTTATGTTTTGAATCACTAACCAACTTATCTTTGTGTCAATAGGTTTCTCAACTTTAAAAGTTGTCTAATAGGTCTTTGAACTTTCCATTTTATACATAATAGTTTCATAATTTTAAAAGTGTCTACTAAGTCCTCAAATTTACGAACCTAACTGACACAAAATCAAAAGTTTAATGTACAGTTAGGTACAAAATTCAATTCACCATATGGATACATTAATTTTGAAAATTACTTGGTATGTTAGAGACATTAGAAACAAAATTGAAAATCGTGCTTTTGACACAATTTCCTTACCATAATTTCATAATTTCTTAGTAAACATTTTGAATTCTAGTTTTTAAACAAACTACGTTTTTCTTTATTTTCAAAACTTCAAAAACACTCTTAAAAAGTAGAAATGAAACAAAGAAATCAATGAATGTAAGTAACATTTGTAAGCTTAATTTTCAAAAACCAAGAACAAAAAACCAAATAGTTATCAAACAAAATCTTAGAAACTCATTTAACATTTGTAACGTTTAGTGATCTATTAGACACAAATTTGAAAATCCAAAGACATAATAGATACTTTTTACGTTAAATTACAAGTTTAATCCTTGAATTTTCAAGTTTGTGTCTATTTGGTTCCTAGACTTTCAAAAGTATCTAATAGGTCCACAAAGTTTCAATTTTATGTCTATTAAGTCCCCTGAACTTTAATGTTTTCAGTTCATTAGTAATATGCGAGATGAGAGATTCAACATCTAACCTCTTAATCAATGTTATATATATTCTATATCAGTTAAACTATGCTCATATTGACAAAAGTGTGTACAATGGTATCAAAGCCGATTTCAACGTTCTAGAGAGGAGCACCACTGGAAGGTTCTTGTAACGACCCGACTAATAACTAACTAATCGGACCATTACTCAGTGCATGCAACAATTCATAGAAACGACACTATGTAGGATGATAAATAATGACCCATCACTACAACAAAAATAGACTTTTATGACTCTAAAAGGCAGTCATTACCACATTTCTTGACTCTTTTTTTTAGTCATTTAATTGCCCATCATCTAAAGTGTATAGATGACACATGAGAAATCAGTCCTCATTATTAGTTTCATGACTTTTAAACACAGTCAACAAAGAACATGTGTTGACATTTATTATAAGTCATGGAAACCATTTTTCGTGACAATTTTCTACAGTCATTAAATAATGAAAATGTTGACTTTTTCTGTCAAATAAAGAGTTATCTTGACATTAAAATTATGTCATCGAGCAACAAATAATGACACATCTAAAGTGTTAATACCTTAATTATGACATTTTTTTAAAGTTATTGAATTACATACATTGTCACTTATTTATAGTTATAGAAGTCTAATAGATGACTTTTGTCAAATATCAAAGAAACCATTTCAATGATACACGTTATTACACCTATGTTTCATACATGTTATTACACCCGTGTTTCCTTCAATTTCAACACAAAATATGTACACAAACATAAAAGGTAACTTTCATATATAATAATATACTTTCTATCATTACTATAAGGAAACTAACAACAACAACACTAGTAACCAAATTTTGGGTACATCATTTACAAATTTAGTATTTAGAACTAAGTGTTGGCATAATCCCAAAAAAAATATATACAACACCTATTTAAATATCTTGGTTGGTGGGTTTCCTTACTTCAATGGCCTTGTCCAGGAACCTTGTAAAAAAAAAAAAACATTCATTTCAGAATTTAACTCAATATATAAAGGTGAACAATAATAACAATATGCAGGTTATATATATGTTGATCGTACTGTGACAATATCATGTTGTTATATACATTTGCATTGAAAACCCCACTTTAGTCATACAAGTAAGCTTCAATGAACACTTTCAAACAAAAATTATACATAGAATCACAATATAACCACATAAATAGGCTCAAAATCACATTACAATCTCACTTTTCAACCTTAATAACATGGATAACCTCCAAATTTAACTTATACACTAGTCTACTAGAAAGAATAAGAGTTAATTGAAAAATTTCTTTGTTTAGGGGCAGGGGGGACAAGTGAAACATAGTATAGTAGGAGCAAAACAAATATATAATTATTGTAACTTGTCCAACCTTTTAGGAGTATAACTACCAAAAAGTAGAAATACTCATACATTAGTCTACTAGAAAGAATAAGGGTCAAATGAAAAACTTCTTCATTTAGGGAAGGACAAGTGAAACATAATACAAAAGATATTTATCACAAAAAAAAAAAAAAAGATAACTCCTTAGAACTCAAGCACATTAATCCAATACGAGTAAAACAAATATATAACTTAAATACTTTCAAACCAACATAAAAAGTACCTAAAAGTTTTTCAAGAAACAATTTAACTCCCCAAACAACCAAAATAGTTCATATGTGCACTTTGATTATCAAAACCAATTAAAAAGTACCTAAAAAATGTTTAAGTGACATATTATCAAAATCAGCTCAAGCACTAATAATAATACTAAATGGATGAATTAGCTACCATAACTGCATGATAGCCACACATAATATACATGCATTTATAAACAGAGTTTGGACTTTAATTTTAAAAAATACCTAAGTATTTTAAGGTCTATCCCCTTCCTGTTCTTGCCCCAACAATTTTTTAGTGACCTCTAAACTATGACCTCTAAACTCACAACCAACCAAAGAATGTCTAAAAAGTGTCTAAATGACACTTTGACTACAAAAACAACTCCATAATGCACAACTATGACCTCTAAACTCAAAACCAACCAAAGAATGGCTAAAAAGTGCTAAATGACACTTTGCTTACAAAAAAAACTCCAAAATGCACATCTATGACCTTTAAACTCAAAACCAACCAAAGAATGGCTAAAAAGTGTCTAAATGACACTTTGCTTACAAAAACAAGTCCAAAAATGCACAACTATGACCTCTAAACTGAAAACCAACCAAAGAATGGCTAAAAAGTGTCTAAATGACACTTTGACTCCAAAAACAAGTAAAAAAATGCACAACTATGACCTCTAAACTCAAAACCAACCAAAGAATGGCTAAAAAGTGTCCAAAATGACACTTTGACTCCAAAAACAAGTCTAAAAATGCACAACTATGACCTCTAGACTCAAAACCAACCAAAGAATGGCTAAAAAGTGTCTAAATGACACTTTGACTCCAAAAACAAGTCCAAAAATGAACAACTATGATCTTTAGACTCAAAACCAACCAAAGAATGGCTAAAAAGTGTCTAAATGACACTTTGCTTACAAAAACAACTCAAAAATGCACAACTATGACCTCTAAACTCAAAACCAACCAAAGAATGGCTAAAAAGTGTCTAAATGACACTTTGCTTACAAAAACAACTCCAAAATGCACAACTATGACCTCTAAACTGAAAACCAACCAAAGAATGGCTAAAAAGTGTCTAAATGACACTTTGACTTCAAAAACAAGTCCAAAAATGCACAACTATGACCTCTAAACTCAAAACCAACCAAAGAATGACTAAAAAGTGTCTAGATGACACTTTGACTACAAACAACTCCATAAATGCATGAATTGGCTACTGTAACTGCAGGTAGCCACAACATATTATAACTTAAACATATAAAAAAAGGTACTAAATGCATGAATTGGCTACCGTAACTGCAGGATAGCCACAACCATAATTTTGAACTTTAATTTTAAAAAAAATAAATACCTAAGAAGTTGAAGGTCCATCGCCTCCATGCCCTTGCCCCAACAATTTTTGAACGTCGGTCCATCTATCTTCCCATTTGACAAGTTGATTCATTAACTTCTCGTTTTGCTCTGCCATCTTTGCGTAATTTTCAATGAGTTCATCTAAAAAGTGTCTAAATGACCCCTTAAGTCCCAAAACGTACTAAAAATGTCTAAAAAGTGTGTAAACCCTCAAGAGACTCGTTAACTCCCAAAACAAATCCAAAATGCATAACTATGACCTCTTAACTCAAAACCAAACAAAAAGTACCTACAAAGTGTCTAAATGACACTTTAACTCCCAAAACAACCTACATAGTTCTCAAGAGTCTTCACAATATCCAAGACCAACTAAAAAGTACCTAAGAAGTGTGTAAATAACACTTTAACTCCTCAAAACAACTTCAAAATACCTAAGTATGACTTACAAACTCAATACCAATAAAAAAGTAACTAAAAAGTGTCCAAATGACACTTTAACTCCCAACTACAACATCAAAATGTCTAAGTATGACTTTTAAACTCAAAACCCACCTAAAAAGTGTATAAGTTTCACTTTGACCCTCAAAACAACTTAAAACTGCATAAAAAGTGTCCAAAAAACTTATTAACTCCCAAAACAACCTAAATTTAAAATATCTTAAGTTCCTAAAAAGTGTCAAATAGAATTTTGTGACATGTTGATTAATAAAAAAAATTACACTTGAAAGTCTTATTTGTCCACCTATAAGAGTATTCATCAAACACATAATGGCTTCAAGTGTCTAAATGAACCAACCTAAATTCAACCCATCAAGAGTGTCTAAGTGTTCTTTTAAGTTTCAAAAGCAACAAAAATGTATTTAAAAAGTGTCTAAATGACACTAATGACTTTCAAAACAACTTGAACATATATAAGTGTGACTTCCGAACTCAAAATCAACCTAAAAGATCAACATTAATCATTCTCATTGCAATTTCATCATTGTCATTACAATTTCATTCAAATTTTCACATGGTATTTATAATACTTTGTAAGTCTCACAATGCAAAGTCCACAAATTTAAACTATGTGTTCCAAAACGACAACTAATCTTCCAAGGCCACAACTAATTTCATTCATACATTCATTTGTAGAGGACAATTCTAGATAAAAAAAAATACTCAATTAACAAGTCTATATGACTATGGAAAACAACTCTAGATCCAAATGAATAGTCAATAAAAAACTCACCCACGTTTAGTAACATGGTGGCAACCACCCACGTCAGCAGAAGAAGAAGGCGGGCGTTGGTAGAAGAAGCGGCGTGGGGCAGCAGCAGCAGAAGAAGCGGCAGCAACAGGCGGCGTCGAACTGGCGGCAGCAGCGAGGGCGTTGGAGGCAACAGTAGCGGCGTTGGAGGCAGTGGCACCGGCGTCTGGCGGCAGCAACAAGCAGCGTCGGGCAGAGGAGCGGTCGAACCTTCTTGTCGGGGCGGCGTCGTCGTTCTTCGGGAGCCTTGTTGTGGGAAGAGGATTTTGTGGGGTGAGGGTGGGGAAGATGAAAGGAATGGGTGGAGATTTTTTATTTGTTTTATGTAAAAATAAAAGTAAAATGAAAAAGAAAAAAAGAGGGAAAGTGAGAGGAGGGAAAGTGAAAAAAGTCAAAATAGTAAAAAAAAATCTGAAAATTCACGTCTTTTCCCGCCAAAATCGTGTTTTTCATTTTCTTACATTTAATGACGGTTTTTTTAGTCATTAATTAATGACACAAAAAAACAGTCATCAATTCCGACAAATCCGAAAAACTCTGTTTTTTCCCGCCAAAAACGCGTGATTTTGGCTTTAATGACTGTTTTTTCTCTTTCTCATCTATTTCTGCTACTATACAAGAGTCATGGAAAGTGAAAATTGTTGTAGTGCATGTTTTTCATGAAAACTTCTACTTGTTTTAATTCAAGAAATCAGCACAATAGCAAATAAATGAAATTTTGGTCCGGGGTACCCTTAAGGAAAACAATAAAATAAGCTTCATAGATGAAAATCAGCATAAACGAATAGGGAGACGAGTCTCAAAACAAAACTAGATAGTTGGACAAAATTTCATAAAAAAGAAAACATGCAAAACTAAGCGGAAGCTGCTACGGGTCCTGTGATGCTATCAAGATTTCTTCCTGTCATTCGCCAACACATTCCTCCCTTTACTTGAAAAATACATAAGAGAAAAGGATGAATAATTTTATTACTCAGTAAGTAACCCTACTACCAGGGGTCAGGCTAGGCACCTATGTCCAATAAGTGCGTCAAACATGTGAGACATACATATCTATCATACATCATATTCTATAAGTGAATGGTTAGACCCGCCCCACCATTGGTCATTGGTGCCCATAAACCTCTAGTGAGTCCCGAAGGAGATACTTACCTCTGGTGATTCCGAAGGAACACAAACCTCTGGTGTACCCGAAGGAACACAATCTTTGGTGATCCCAAAGGAACACATCCTCTAGTGAATCCGAAGGAACACAACCTCCTGTGGACACCCAGCCAACGTAGGGAAGACACCACTACTCATCGTACATGATCAATAAAGTTCACAATCATTCCATCACATGAATTCATACGCTAACAGTAAGGTTCATAAACGTTTAACAACGTAGGTTTATACACTAACAAGCACATATAATTTTAAGACGTGGGAATCGCATACAGGCACAGTATCTCATAAGTGGCTCTAGAAACCTACTACATCATGGCAATTAAACATATCACCCAAAGGCGGTTTAGGTAGTAAGACTACTTACCTTGAGCCAAGGTTCAAATGGCCAAACGCACCGTAATTCCTTGCAAAATTCCTGAATAAAACTGGGAGTAAAATTCCTAGCTTAAGTTAGTCAACAAGTCTAGTCCCACCACAAGTTAATTCCAAATTAATTCAAAAGTGTTCTTACCCAAGCGTGGCTTAACTCACAGTTGCCTCTAATCCTTCCACCCAACGTAACCTCCGGTCACCTAACAAGTTTTAACCAAAGACTTAAATTCCCAAAAGTTTACCAAACTACGCCACAACTCCCCTCGGGTTTGAGATACTCGCCCAAATATTACCGATTCAGTGACAGACAGTCATGCGAGCAATTGACTGTAGCGGCAGTGGTACTGACCGACACGGCAGTAGCAGCGCGGAGGGCGAATGACCGGCGACAACTGACGCTGGAAGGGTGAAGTCGGGTTTTGCGGCCACAGATCTGCGACCCGGGCGACGCAAGGGGGAGGAGCCGACAGAACTCAGGGCGGCGACCAATCGGGAGAGGCGAGCGGCGGCGACACAGTGGAAGAAGGAGAAAAAGTCGGAGGGGGCAGCGGCTTGCAGATCAAAACCGAATGGAATCCAAGATTGGCTTAAATATATATATGTTCTTCCTTAAATTCTCTTTCCTTTTCCTTTTCTTTTCCTTTTCCAAGACCCTATATATATATATATAATTTAAAATTTCCTTTCCCTTTTTTTTTCCCAAAACATACGCGACTTATTTAATTTAATATTCATCAACCCATCAAATCAAATATTTTCCAATAACCACTTAATAATTTATTTAACCAAAATATCTCCTAATAAATCAATTTCTCAACTTAAGTTCAATTCCAACTTATCCTAATATTTTCTTAAATCTCACCCAATTTCAAATCTTCACGTTAAATCCAACTTTTAAATCTCCCCAAATAAATTCAATTTTCCACTAATTGAATAAAATCCAAATCTTTTATCACAATTACTTTAAATGAATTATTTTCTCAACATAATCCAATTAAAGCTTCAAAATTCAAACATAATTCAATTAAAAATTATTTTCTCAACATAATCCAATTAAAGCTTCAAAATTCAAACAACTAACCAAATATTCAAGATAATTAATTTTTTTAAAAAATAAATTACTTGAAAATTTGGGATATCACAGTTCTAATTGGGTGTTTCCAAGTGAAGTACCATTGATCTAGCCACCGAGACGTCAACTTTTTCAAGATGGAATACTGTTAGGAACTAAGATAGTATGGACTACCTTTATCCCATATCGATTAGAATAGGATGACCATTGTGATAGTAGACTTGATTCATGTGGTTTAATAAGCTTTTAGTTCTATGGTTTAGAGGCACAATTAAATTTGATCTTAATTGTTATTACATTTTTAACCTAGATCACTTTAACTTAATTTGAATTTGATATCTATAAACGTCATTTAAATCATCTAGGGACTCTTTTCCCCCACTCCCCCACTTCAAAATCTAATTTATTTTCTTCTATTTTTAACACAATCCAAAACCTTAATACCATCAACTACCACAAAAACATCATGTAAAAGAAGTTAATACAATAACATACAAAAATCATAGATATCAAATTGAAACATTTTAAATTAGAGTAATTTTACAAAAACAAAGCCAAAATTATGAGAATTAAATTGAAACTTCTAAACCCATCCAAACTAAACTAAAACGATGTCGAAACTATACGTGTAGATACTAAATTTACAGCACAACCTCCCAAATGTAAGACTCGCTTGAGAGGGTAATATAACATTTATTTATCCATTAAAACAATGTTCTATTGCTTTCATTTATACACATTATCATATATCCATACTTTATCGACATCTCTATAAATTTATTAAATAACTATATCGATAACTGTCTATATATATATATTTTATCGATATTTTTATTAACATTTAAGGAACAAAATACATAGGATTAGGTAGCTTAAAAGTACGATTTCCCACAAATTGTCCCTGAAGATCGCTCCATTGATCTCCAACATTACCCCAAATTCGGTACCCTTGCTCCACTAGTCGCCGCCGCATCTCCGTCTTGAACTCCACCGCGCTCCGCCCTCTTTCTGCCGCAGACCTAACCGAAAATTTTCCAGTGGAATTCGATAAGTGAATTGAATTGCTATGCAGTTTGAAAAGGAACTGTGATTTTGATTTTACCTTAAGATTATACGTTCATAGCCGACGAAGCCCTCACGATGGAGATTCTCAATGGTCACTTGGCCAAGAGTTTCTTCATCTCGGCCGGTGATGAGGAAGACCTTGAAGCCGCTTCCAATGAGTGTTGTGAAGAGCTCCGCCACCGATTGGATCGCGGGACATGCTCCTTCCATTGCCCATGACCTAAATGCTGCCGGATCGTACGGCTCACACCTGTCCCAATCAATTTCTCTCCTCTTAGATGAATCTTGCCTTTTTAGTATTGGAAAATTGTCAGAAATAGCCTATTTAAGTTTCTATTTTTGCAAACTCGTTAAAATCATTTTTCTTGGTCCATTTCAGACGGGATCGACCACCGAGATTTACTTACAAGGTTAAACCCAAAATTTAGGGACAAAAAAATATTTTAAAACCTAGACACCAAATAGAAATTAAATCAAAAACTTAGAGACCAAATACTTATTTTTCTAAAAATAGTATATATAGAATACTAAAGAGAAATGCTAAGAAATAACCACTTCAAGTTTTCATCTTTCAAGACTACCACCCTTTTTGAAAACTCCTTAACATAGTTTTTCTCGATTCATCTCAGTCGGGATCGACCAATGAGATTCTACTAATTTTTCTAAATAATATGTAATCTTTCCAAATTTTATATCAAATCTTACGTAATTTTTCAAATATTTCTCCCAATGATCAAATTTTGCGAAAAATTAAGTAAGTTTTGGAAAATGTAAAGAATCTTAGTGTTATCTTGAGCAGGATTAATACTGAGATTCTATATATTTGGGCAATCTCTATGAATTTCCAAGCAGATTAACATTGAGATTCGTTATATCTCCCAAATCTTACTTATTTTTTCCGCAAAATTTGATCTTTTCCAAAATTTAAAAATCATAGGCACTTGAGATTCATCAAGAAATCATAATTGGTAAATTTATTTTGAAATTTAGGAATTCATATGATATAAGATTTGGTAAAGATAATCGAATCTGGAGAAAAATTTGAAAAAATATAATCTTTAGTATATGATTTGGAAAGATTATATGGAAAAATCAGTAGAATCTTGGTGTTAATACAGTGCAATACTTCAAAGAGTAGTTTTGGGGTTTCTTCGCTTTGGTATGTTACGTTAACTTTTCATTAGAAATTAACATAAAACCTAATGGAGGGACCAAAGATGCTACTAAAAGCAAATCTTAGGAGTAAAATTATTGAGTTTAAAAACTTAGAAATCTAAATGCAACTTAAATCAAATCTGAAGAGTAAAATTTGTTTATTCTAACTTAGTTTTGATTGGGATATATTTGTGCTATTTTTGTAAATTTTTAAACTTATATAGCTATTTTGAAAATGCATATAATTGTATGTTAGTTATGTTTTTTTTATGTAATTGTCTTTTTAAAAATTTATATTTGTTTATTCCCCATTTATCTAGTCTCTTTTTTTTTTTTTTCTTTTTTCATTATCTACTTTAAAACGTTTTGTAAATCAACTTATATAGTTTTCAAAAAAAAAAAAAAAGAAGAAGAAGAAGAAAAAGTGGAAGTAGGACCTCTAAAAAAGAATTTAGAACGAGTTAGGAAAAAGACAAGAAAAACAGAAACCCAAACAAACAAATAAAGTGGTATTTAAAATAGGCTTAAATTTTAAAGATTTGATTTTTTAATGTTACCATTATTCGGTCATGAAGTATGATGTCTATATATGTGAACTTTCTAACTTTGATGACTAAATTTGTAATCTAAATATTTTTAAAAGTTAAATTTAACTTTACAATTTTCAAAGTCATTAAATGAGACCCAATCACCTCTATCTAATACAAATCTAAAAAAAAAAAAAAAGAAGAAGAAGAAGAAAAAGTGGAAGTAGGACCTCTAAAAAAGAATTTAGAACGAATTAGGAAAAAGACAAGAAAAACAGAAACCCAAACAAACAAATAAAGTGGTATTTAAAATAGGCTTAAATTTTGAAGATTTGATTTTTTAATGTTAGCATTATTCGGTCATGAAGTATGATGTCTATATATGTGAACTTTCTAACTTTGATGACTAAATTTGTAATCTAAATATTTTTAAAAGTTAAATTTAACTTTACAATTTTCAAAGTCATTAAATGAGACCCTATCACAAACTTAATATATATCCTAGGTCATTTAACTTGTTTATAAAGTCAATTAATTTCCATTTCTTCCCTATGATTTGTGATTAAAAAGTATTACGGTGGTTAGAGAGAGCCGTTAGTTTCTTCTAATGGTCACTATTTAATGTGTCATAGGTAATCTTGGATCAAGAACAAAAGCGACATAATGAGAAAGAACAGCAACTTAGGACAAGCAAAGGAGTGGGTCAAAGCGAATTTGTCAGCCTCGGCACCGAGGCCAAGGCCAAACCCATCTGTTTGGATGCACGAGCTTAGTCAGGACATATGTGGACTTTTGGAAGAAGATCAAAAAATCCAAAAGCCAAATGGCCAGAGCCTCGGCCTTGGTATCGAGGCGAACCTTCAAATGTTGAATCCGCGCAAAGGTTTTCAACCTAAAAAGAGAGGAGTCGACTTAGGCGACGTCCTAAAGAGAAAAAGAAACCGTCCACAACCTATAAATAGGGGGAAACAAACAATTGAGGTAAGTGAACTTCGAGCTAAGAATTCTATTAGCGTTAAACCTCCCTATTCTGATTTAGACATTGGAGTACATGTGACTCATACTACATCGGTGTGTAGTTCTTTTCTTTGATTTTCATTCATACACTTCCTCCATAATACAAATTTACGATTGGCAACATCTTTAGGTCAATTTAACTTAGCTGACCTAAATTTGATATCAACTGCATACTTATTTTACAATTAGGTTTGAATATTTTCATTGTTGGATTTAGATTTTTTCTAATATAATTTTGTGCATTTTGTAGATTGAGGTTACATTACTAATTATGTTCACATATGGTTTAGCTCTAATTTCACTTAAGCTTGTAATATAATCATTCACATTTTTAGATCAAAATATTTAAATCATTATTGTCGTTAAAAATGGACATGCCTATTTGACATTTCTTTTTTTATTTACATGAAAATAAGTGTTGTCATTTTCAATTTGGTCGATAGGGTTTATCGGACTAAACTAGAGTTTATGGTTGAATTTAAATGATATTAGTTTAGAGTTTAGGACTAAATTGAAACTTTTAGAACTATATACAGACTATACTGAAAATAAATCTAACTTAAATAATATGAACCAAAATAAAACTTTTAAAACGGTAGAAATCAATTTCAAACTGATTAAACTTCAACCACACGTACTAAAACGAAAATATTAAACAATATAAACAAACTGAAAGTGAAAGTAAAAGTTAGACTATAGGGGATCAAATTGCAACCCTATGAAACCATTAAAAATCAAATTAAAACCAAACCTAGTCATAATTAGGAGTTTAAAATCGATTTAACTCTCATTTTAGTCCCTAAGCTTTTAAGTTTGCGTTATTTTGACCTCTAGATTTTCATAATATCTGTTATGGTCCTTGAACTTTTAAAATGTCAATTTTAATTTAATTTTTAAAGAAAACAAAACTAATTATTTCCGTCTTTCTATATTACTTTGTGCTCTTTTTAAATATAGTAAAATGAGTCAAACTATCTAGAGAGCGATAGACGATAGAAGTCTATCACGATCTATCGTTGATAGATAGAATTTTTTTTTTTAAATTTGTAAATAGTTTGATATTTTTTCTATTTATAATAAATTTTCTATTACTTTTCTAATTTAAAAGTTTGGAAAACAAAAAGTGGAACAATTTTAAAAGTTTTCAACGACTAACACATAATTTAAACTTTTATATATATATATATATATGAAGAAACTTTAAAACCCATAAAAACCAATTTGAAACTAAGCTCAATTCATAAAACTTAATTCATTAGTCACGATTCCACTAATACATAACCGGTAAGAACAAAGTATTATTTTCATCTCGACGTTTAAATCAAAATGTTTCTTGAATTTTAAATTCATTAAAATAAGTTTGTTACAAGTTTAAATTTAAAAAGTTAAAGATTTAACATTTTATAATAAAATAACATCTTAACTGGTTGAACTAGTTCGAGATTACCATTAAAATCTAAACTATATATATTTCTGAAAAAGTATGAATATCCCCTAAATTTCCCCAAAATTTCCCATTGGCTTAAAATTAGAATAGAAAAAGCTTACCCATATCTCTTAACTTTATAATAATCAACATTGGAGATGCAAGTATCATCCACATCAAGAATCCAAGCGTCAAATCCATCGCCGGCGACCGGAATTCCGTCGGCGTAGCTCAGAATTTGCTCCACCACGAATCGGAGATCGTGCTGGTACTGCCCGCCGGTGATGTAAGCTCCGATGCAGCTGAAGCAATGCGCCGGCACCGTCCTCCACGGCTCTACATTGTTCACCTCCGCCGCCAGCCGCCAGCTCAGGCAAGGACTGCAGCTCGCTGCGCCACCTCGATTCCAATAAGGCGGCGTCAGTCCCGTGGCGCTGGAAAACACCGCGAAGAAAATCATCGCTATTATCTCTCGTACTCGCCGGACCATTTCTCCAATTATGATCATATGTAACTCCGGCCGCCGCCGCAGCCTGATTTTCGATTCGAACCACCTCCGTGAAAGAGAGAGAGAAAGAAAGAGAGATTAAGGAACATAAAACCAACGCCCAAATCTTGAACAATATATAGAGAGATATTTCAAAAAGTAAAAAAAAAAATATATATATATATATTATTATTATTATTAATTTTTTCTTATTAAATTATAAGTTTAGTCGTTTTCAAAACTGTGTCTATTTGATCCGTAAATTTCAAACGTGTTGGTTGAGTTTGGTTAAAATGTTTGGTTCATAAAATTCACAATCAAGTATTTGATTAAATAAATTTGTTCTACCAATTTTTACTGTATAATCTTTCTCAACTTCATTCTTTTTCTCCTTTCAACATTTTTTAATAACTCTACTCCAAATTATTATATTCAAACTATAAATTGTTCATAATCTATTTTTTTTTCCAAATCAAGTTTTACAAAGTTTATTTTAGAATAATTATATTCCAAGTCTAAACAAAAATTGATAGAATCCAACATTTACTTAAAATTAAATATGAACATATTCTAAACTTTATTCCAAACATTTAAGTAAATGTAATTTAACGTCAACTCATTTAATCTCAAATTAAGAAAATTTATTAAGTTTGTATTCAAATCTCATATCAAATTTGAGTGGAATGGAAAATAAAAGAGAAATTCGGAATCCTAATTTTTATTATTAAAAATTTGATTGATAACTATAATTGTATAGTTTACAAAGAAAATTAAAGTATATAGAGTTTAGAACTTCGTAAATTCAAATTAAACAACTTTACGCTATAAATACAAATTATTTAACTTTACTGCCTACTCAACTCCCCAAACTAAGCAACTCTAAACTTTACAACTCAACTAAACACGTCAAAAGCCCCCTATTAAGTTTATGAACTTTTATTTTGTGTTTATTTGGTCATAAAACTTTTACAAGTGTTTAACATGTTCTAACTTTCAATTTTGTGTTGAATAGTTCATGAATTTAAAAATTCTTTTGCCTAATAGATTATTGACATATTATACTTTTTTTGAAAAAAAGAATTATGGATCAACTAAACACAACATTGAACATTTAGGGTATTAATGATTTTTTTTCTAAAAAAAAATTAAATATACTAACTTATTAAACAAAAGATTGAAATTCAAGGACATATATATTAGACATTATTAAAGTTCGTAGACCTATTAAACACAAAATTGAAAGTTCTAGAACTTATTCAAATTATTTTAAATATCAAAACCTTTTAGATACAAATCTAAAGTTTAATGATTAAATTGATAATATATAATCTAAAAGTTTAATGATTAAATTGATAATATATATATATATATATATATA